>JAUOBX010521947.1:0-22982 GCA_032360705.1 Eupentacta quinquesemita
TTGATCTCAAAATGGTGCATCAAATATAACATAGTAAATAGGAACCGTATTTGCTTTTCTGAAGAGACTATATATGTAATATATATGAATACGCAGGCAGATATAGGTATAACTTGGAAGAGTTGTGTGCTTAGGCTTCTCAGATTGAGGAGTCTGTTTCAAGGTGCATTAGGAGCTTATATTTGAGTGATTCTTCTGTGAATCATTTTTCCATGAATTGAATTTGATAATTTGAAAATTTGAAAATTTGGATAATATATATATTACCTTATTTTACCTCATTTTTTACATCTGTAAAATATGATGGCGGTGAATTATCGGTAATTTACCATGTAAATTTACCAGTAAATTACTGTCTCACAACTCTGCAAAGGTCACTGGAACATCTGGAGGTCAACGTCTGAATTCCTTGTAAACATGACAAGTACATGATGACTCGCGATTTTGGTGTAGACCAAGTGTTATTTTTGTGAATAAAAATTGAGAATTGTGAACAAATTAATATTTTGGCAAATCTTGGCATGTACACATAATAACGTGACCCCATCTGAACTGGATAAGGCTTGTATTTGATGGGTTTTTTCTTCGTGATGATTGCAGGAACCCTATTCTTGGGTTCAGATCAAATGTCATCTAGTTCAAAGTATGAAATCTTTGTTAACATTATTTAGTACCAAGAGTCACGTGTTTATGACCTCTGCTAGACTGGAAGTCACTCGTCATAGAAATTACTAAGCCGTTTGGCCTCCGTCCTCGTTGTCATGGAGAATACATCAGCCCATTGCTTCTGTTATTGAACGGAGCTGTTTTTTGTATTTTTTTTATAAATAGGGGCATCGATGCCTGAATAATGAACGGGTCTCTGGCTATTCATTTTTCTCTGGGATTAATTGTTCCCGAAAGACAATATAACTTTATCACTTTATCATCTACCATACATGTACCATGCATGCATGCACTCATTCAATTTTGCTGACACATAGCCTCTCCTTCGGCTATGGATTGTTTGAAGAAGAAAAAACTTGTCAATCAAAATACTAGAATAACTCATGAAAAGATGTTTACCCGAATAGGCCTACCCGTATAACTAGCTGGAATAATCAAAGAAAAGGCACGATTTCCATGGAACCAACCTTGGTTGACTTGTTATGAAGGATACAAAATTCGATTGAATCAGAAGGGTCATTAGCCTTTTTCAACTGAGCCTCGTGTCACGCATCACAAGTTCTGTTCCCTTGATCTACCTATAGGCCAGGGAATGTGGTGTACAAAGCAAGTTTGTTATGGTGCCTTCGTGTGCTATTTCTAGACATGTTCCGTTCATAATTTCGACGTGTTCCCAGAGTGGCAACACTTGTTCACTCTTTGTAGAGTGTACTGCTAGAACAGCATCACTCGCTTATTCTGCTGACCGGTGCCAATACTTTATTTAGTTACACTGTGTTAGGGGGACGCACTAACATACTAACGTAACCAGCCGGTGACGTCAACAATTTGTTTGTCGGGTGCAAAAAGGAGCACGGGCTTTCGAAAAGGGGGAACGAGCCGATTACCTGAACTGAACGATACTATCGGTTGGTCCCGATCGTACAATATTGTGTTAGTGCTAAACTCCCCACCCCTCTTCCTCAGAAAGCTATAAATTGCCGTTCCCATGTGTTTGTCGTGTTTTTAGTCGTGATGGATTGATCGCATGACTGATTTTTCTTCAATTAGCCAACAATACAGGGTTAACATTATTCTATGAACTGTTTGGATGCAGAGTTTTTCAGACGGGATGACACACTCATCATAATTAGCTTCATGATTTTAAATGTGTATGCCTGGCCTTTCTTTCATACCTTTTGCATTTTGGGAGCATCCGTTACAAATGCTTCCACTTTCGAATAGGGTTCCTGTGCGCGTCATAACAGAGCTACATACTGAAATCCAGCCTGATCGGACCAAACACTCTGGAATCATTCTGGACCCATTGTGTTAACAAGTTGTTGAGACGTTGACCTCTGTTGACCTCAGATGATCACTGACAAGAGACCCAAACAATAAGGACCATATCATGTACTCATCATAGGGAACACACATACCAAGTATACGCTTGATCCATCTGCGTATATATCCGATGAGTGAAAAGTGATTCGTATGTTGCAGTCTGCGTGTAATGACCAGCCCTCACATGGAACACATCCTTTCACCTCCTCCACATTGAGGTCACGCTCCAAAGGCATTGCCTTGGTCCGTGTACTGGCGGGGGGTCGCAGCTGATAAGAGTGATGTATCTACAATCCAGGTATGCACCCTCGCCGGCGTGTATGAGATCGGTACCCGTGTCCGGCCAGTGAACCATGAACATATGAGTGGGGTCGCGTTATAGTGTTAACAAGCCAAAATCAGCTAAAATATAGATTTTTCACAATTTCCCGATCCTACCACCCCCACCCCCTCTCCCCGAAAAATGTCCCCCATATTTCCGGACACGCCTCCCCTCGGACATCCGTTATGAGCGATACTAGTTACAGAGATGGGCAGCTGGCGAATGTTGCCTGACGGGTCAAATCTGTTTAAATGAAAAATTAAGTAGGGTTAAAATGCCGTGAAATGGTCGTTTCAGCAATCTAGGAGGTATGAACATTCATTGATAGCTACGCGGACACGCAAACCAATGGTGGCATTCCATTTAAATGGTATGCCTATTTGTTTACCAGACACTACTGTTGAATCCTGCCTGGAAAGGTAGCAACCGCACGGTTACTTCGATCATGTTGATCCTATGGACTCCCACAATCAAACTTACGCTGACGACATCCAACTTTACACGAGCTTCAAACCGCAAGATCCATCACCCTCACCCTGTCTCAGCTTTCTTTGTGTATCGAAGCAATCGAGAAATGGATGACTCAAAATATGCTCAAACTATATGATGACAAAACCGAGTCTGATGTACTCATTTCGCCCCACCACAGTCGTCGTATGTCCCTATATGTTTATCGCTGGGTGGCAAAGATATCTACCCTTCAGAATAAGTAAGGAACCTTGGAGTCGTATTCGATTCTCAGTTATCGATGTCTCAACACGCCAAATCCCTCTGTACCGGTCTGAACCTTCAACGCTGGCGATTCTTGAACTTCGACTCTGCTCACAACATCGTACGCGCCCTAATTATTTCTATACTGGACTATGGGAATGGGCTCCTTCTTGGAATGACCTGCTCTGATTGCCAACGTCTGCAGAGAATTCAGAATTGGGCCGCCAGGTTAATTTGTCAAGCTCCAAAGCACGATCATACTACCCCACTATTACACAAATTGCTTTGGCTGTCCGTCGACGAGCGAATGACTTCCAAGGTACTACTGTGCTTTGTATACAGATGTGTTCATCTTACAGCTCCAGAATACCTGTCGACGTGTATATCGCTCTCCAAACCTACCCGCGCGGCCTGGCCTCCGATCAGCAATGGACCCTACTCGCCTTACTGAGCACAACGCCACACGAATCCCCAAGTCCGTCGAGAACTGGTCATTACAGCTCAGTGCCCCATACCTTTGGAACTCAATTCCAGCTGAAATCAGAGTGTCTCTAACTTTACCACTGATATGTTTTCTCACTGTATTGGTTTCACTGCGCTGCGACCTTCATGAGGCAGCGCATTAAAAGTATCTTCATGTATGTATTTATTACTATGTATGTATGTATGCCTGCACGCACCACGGCTACCTTACCACGTACCAGCGAGCTCAACCCTGCCGCCCCCAGCTCCACAGTCACCTCGAAAACTTGGTAGTAGGCTTCCGGGAGCATCGCTGGCTGGCTCGTCACGCTCCGCTGCCCACCGGGTGGCCAACCCCGGCTGGGCGCCCGCCCTGCTGCCCCGCCGCGGTCTCCATTGGGGTTGTCGATCGGCCTCCGCACTAACAAGTACGTGACCGGTACCCTTCAATGCGGCGGTTGTCTGTATGCCATGTATGTATGTATGTATGTATATATGTATGTTCGTATGTATGTATATATGTATCGGGACAGATTGTGCAATAACACGAATTTTGTATAACTGTAATAGTAACAATAAGTAACAATATAGTAATAATAATAACTGAAAATAGTGTCATCGAGTATTCTCTCGTCCCGCATAGTCATAATATTTATTTGGGAAGCAAAATTGTCTCGCATCACCCGCATGAATAATGGACGGGTCTGTTGGCGAAACAATCGTTCCACATTTTATCGGAACGAAATTCACACTGACTTAACATACTGAAGATATAACCGATTGGATACCGGCCAATATACATCGCTGGGTAGGGGTCACGTGAATAGAATTATCAATTAATATTCTGAGACAGAACACCATCTTTAAATTATTCATAATAACAAATTTAACAACTGTGCTCATATTTTACCTAAATTACCCCAGTCTACACTACAATGAGGCTTGCGTTATTCAAATGAGAAAGCCACATACTAAGTTTCACCTTGATCGACAAAGAAGACTGGACTCATTGTGTTGACGGAATTTCGAGACTTTATCTCTGCCGACCTCAAATGAACTTTGGCCCGACCCCAAACCCATGCATAAGGTTCACATAGTGCCTACGACACGAGGATGATCTTCACCCGTCCAGGTGGGGTCAAGTTATCGACTGTAATAAACTGAAATGGGCAGAAATTAACGATTCCACAGTTTTCCAATTATTAACAATATGACCTTGGTCTACACCAACACCATGAGGTTACTGTACTTACAATTGAAACGAAGAAGGTGGAGGTCGAGTTATTGTGTTAACAGGCCACCAATTTCCAGATATCGATTCCCACATTTTCCCTTTTTCATCTAAAAAAAAGCTTGGTCGACAAAGAAAACAATAATTAAAAATAATTCTTAAATTGTTAATCAAGTTAATTAGCCGTCTGTGAACATTCTCTCCGTCAAGTGACACGACCACATGCCTGCATATTAGAAGAGAATAATAATAGAAGAGTCTGGTTAGGTGCTATATACTCTCAATTCTACTTCTACGCCTCCGAGACTTAGGACTATTGGAGATGTGGATTCAAAGAAGCTCAGAGTATCGTACAGTGACGGGATAAAAGATGGGGACATTGTGAAGAGTGTGGATGACAAGAGAATCTTACTCCAAGAGATTAGGACGAGAAAAATGCAGTACATTGGCCATGCTCCGAGATCACGTTGTCTCCGGAAACATATCCTTCAAGGGAAGTAGATGGAAGGCGGAAGAGAAGAAGACCACGAAACACATGAGCAGACGTCAAGAACTGGACAAGAAAAGGCCTCTATACGGACTGACAAGAATCCCTGATGACAGTGTGGCGAATTGCACATCATGACATCCAGAGCATCGTTGGGACAAGAACCATATAAGTAAGTAATAATCATAGAAATGGGGACTTGATAGGGCGCCCAATGCAGGATCCTCTGAGCGCTCGAACATACCTGAAGACAAGAAAGACGAACGAAAAGAAGAACACAGAAGACAGAACAGACTGAAGCGACAGCACGCAGCAGGAAAGAAAAGAGAGGAATCAATCAGACAGAAAATGCTGGGGCAGAGATGAGTTTTAGGACGAGACTTGAAGGTAGCCACAGACGTTGCTGAACGAAAAAAGTGGGGTAGACCATTCCTCAGTGGGGTGCACCAGGAGCAAACGAACGATCGCTATAAAACTCACTAAAAGAACGAATCATGATTTCAAGTCGTTGGTCAGATGTTGACCTAAGAACCCTGGTAGGAACATGCAGCTGAACATGCTCTAAGATGAAATTAGGAACTATGTAGCAGCCAATTACCTCATAGTGAGTATAGAAGTATCAAAGCAACTATCTGCCTTATATGGAGCCAGTAAAACAGTAGAGTGATATGTTCGTGAAGAGGAACACAGGAAATATGACGTGCAGCAATGTTTTGCAATCGTTGAATCTTGGTAATTGGGTTGTCTCGCATGGGCATGGGCCAGCATAGTGGTAGTCATCTGATCCATATATTGACGAATGTCCCCTATCATTCTAATTGTATACAGAGCAACCTAATAAAAGGTGTGTACATGACCAGACATTCTCAAAGAGGAATGTAAGCTCAAGTTACGAGCATGAGAAACAGGAAGAATAGTGGATTTGCCGACGTTGATAGCATTCCAAGCAGAATCACCGAAGTGTATTTTCGATGTTGGAACGGCACTGATATCACCACAATAAAGCAGCTCTGTGCGGCATAGTGAATGTTTATGATTCCATTATTCCACGACATCTTCCCTTATTTGTATCGGAGATGTGGATACGAATGTTGTATTGAACCAATTATGTAAATGCCAATTATGTGACGAACTGCAAGTCCAGGAGCATGTTTTTGTGCCAGTGATGGGAGAGTGGTCCTATCAGGGGACAGCCGCAGGATCGAGAAGCCTACACGGGAATTTATCTTATAGAGAAGGGACAAATAGGTATAACGGCACAAATAACTCGCTCATACGATGTTTGGTTACAAAGTTGGATGCTTTCGAATATTGTACCACGGTGATTGCGCAATACGAAAAGCACTGATACCAGCATCCAAAATTAGTTGATGTCTTTGCTGTACCAAGATAAAAATTAGTTGGTGAGAGGTGATTGATGTTGTTGGTTGATAGGTGGCTATAATTACTTTGGTAAGGGAAACAAAATCAACCTTTGTTGAAATGTCGCGTTATAGGACACAACAAAAATAATAGAATACATAAGAAATCATCCATATGTTGTTCAGGTGGGACGTCACACATCATAGCGAAATCGGGATTCCCCCTTATTTCTGGGGATAATGAACCGAACTATAAAGGTAGATACCATAACATAGGAACATCGTATGTATTTTCTCATTGTCTACCATATTAACCATGTTATAATCGACCCTGTAGTTGTCCTTCGATCAGTGGTATATATAATACATTATATAATAAGCTTCTGCCGGCGCCATAGTCCTCATGGAACTGTCGACATGCCCCATCTCTCGCTACGACCATTGCACCATCCGTTCACATCCTGAGGTAACAGATCCAACCCGTGTCCTCTGCCTGGTCTGGCCTTCTACTTCTCCTTCCACCGACTGTCGTCTGAACTAAGCTACCTGAACGTTGTTCCCATGCGGTAGCCGTAGCCGGTAGGCTACTGGGGAAGTGTTCTCTCACTCACAGTTGAGTCAGCAGACATTCATCTTCAAACATTACGACTGCCCCGAATCCATACGTCGATCTTTCTATCTTTCCTGCTGCAACATTCTACGCTGGACTCAGATTATTGTATCTTTTTCACGTCACTTCATTCTTAGTGCCCGATATTTTGCTCCATATAGAGGGCTATGCCTCACACCAACTTCTATCAGGCTAATTTCTTGTGCTTTCCAGGCTTGCACAGTAGTGTTCCTTGCAGTTGTCTGACGCCTGGCACTCTGGTTTCGAGTAACTATATCCACCCCTTTCATTGTGCCGAAGTATTTGGAGTGGTCTACATGGGGGATGTATTGGGATCTGGGCTGAGTTCATCCGGGGACTAAATATGTGCCTGCATGATATGTTCCATTGAGTAGCGCGCCTCTCCAGTATCTGTGATATTGCGGGCTCGCCAAGCCATTGTTGTACACCACCATTGTGGTGACAGTCAGACTGTATATTCCAGTTCAGCGGACAGATAAAATCCAGCACATTATGGCACCGATGGATATGACAATAGACAATAATAATTGCCCCCAAATTAGTATTTGGCGAATATAGCCTAGTCAACGGTATAGTGTATAATATATATTATAACCCTCCGACAACGATTCCGACAAACACACATTTACCTATACGGGGCACCTCACTCCTACTGTTGGTGGAACTAACGCAATTCTTTCGGTGAGTTCATTTTTTTGACAGTAGATAATCAACTTGAACGAGTATCATGTCTATCTGCTCGTGACGTACACTCATAACTAGTGAACACCCATATATGATCAGGATAGAAACTGGCGGGTGGGTGTACTGCTCACCAGCAGTGACACCGTAACAATCAAGTTGCATTTTTGTTTCCGTAATCCCATTGATTACCATAAGCAGCGAATCCATGGATACGGGGGAGAGATGCCCCTCAATGGTTTTAGGGGACACAAAATCCCCCACCCATACACACACAAAAAGGAACTGGTGAAAATCCCACGGATTAAGGTACTAAACAGGCCTATATTTCTCATATATTTTCCGCCAACAATATAACTCGAATGTTCTGTTACGAGGGTCATATGCACTACATGTTTTTGAGTAGGACAAATATCTATTCTTACACTATACACGGGGATACGTGATCGTCCACTGCGCTCCTTTGGACATATGGCGCCGCTTCCCGTGGGAGATCCCCGTACCATATATCGCGTTCTGTCAGCACCGAACCTGATGGGTCGAAGTCGCCCACTATGGCGACCATGTATTCCTTGGTAGGCGTAGCTGCGCGGGTATCCCATGTAGTTGGCAGGTGGGGTCAGGGAGGGGTGGGGTGGTCGATGGGTGCGGCGCATGCCTGGTTGCTTGCTCGTGGGAGGCAGGGTGATTGGTAGCGGCGGGTGAATGCTGCTGCGTGCCTTTCGAGCACGTGCTCTAAATAGTGAGTGAGATGTGGACACTGTCAGATTGGTGCACAATGTCGAGAGCAGTCAATAGTACTGACTAAGCAAACACTGTCGCCCTCGACATTTCTGGATCATGTTAGAGCCTATACCACGAGACCTGGCAGAATCACATTCAACACTTGGGAGCATACCAAATATGTATAAGCTTTCAAGTGAGAGAAACACGAGGCAGTGAGGTATCGATCGAGACATTACAAAAATTCATGTCAATGCAATTTATTGACGACGGAATCTATATGTGCGGATGCGAGATGCCGTATGAACTTCCGTTTAGTGAAGAAGGAAGGAATTTTGGGGGCGAGAAAAGACGATAGAATGATGCGCAAATACAACAAATAAGTAAAAGCTCATTGTATGGACGTTAAATTGCGTTCAGTATGAGGGAAACATGCCACACAACTCCTTTGCGGTATACGGCATCGATGCCGCATTGGTACGGACGGTAATTTTGCCTACACAACGCTCGTTCCACCTTATACGAATGAATTTCTGCTATGTTTGGAACTGTACCATGACCTCTGTTACCATAATATAGCTTATTCGGGCACTTATCACGTTTGTGTTCAGCGACGTTCAAGTGTTTCTCCGCATCTAGCATCCGCACATATGGAATCCGGCCAGTAGTTCAGGTGGTACCGTACCATTTCCCAGGTCATGTTAACAGTATGGTACAATCAAAGTGAAGAGAACTAAACATCAGTCACAGTGGTTTAACCATGAGGACTCTGCCCTCACTGACGTTCAAAATGACATTCTCACATCACTGGATGATCAAAAGCATGTCCTGATGGTTTTCAGCTCACCCTTGCCATATGGCTAGGTGAGTTATTGTGATCATGCAGGTGTGTCTATTTATCTATCTGTCCACAATTGATTCAAATTGCTACTCCTCCTACAACCTTTGATGGATAACTATGAAAGTTGATAATGATGACCAAGTCATGGGCCACCAGGGGTGTTCAGGAATTGTGGGCCCGAGGCCCGGTGTGGGCCCTCGGGCTCATCATGAGGAATCACGCCAAATGCCTCTCCTCCTACAAATTTCGGTTCACAGTGCTGATGTTCGGTCATAATGATGGTCTGACAGCCGTACTTTTGAGGTGTTCAGGAATGTTGACCCAAGGTCCCAAGTGAAGGCTACCTGACGATCAGCCATGACGTACGTTCAGTACCTTGATAAAATTAGGTCGAGTCTTATTGACACTGCAGCCAGAGCAGTCGCTCACGCACACTTCATTCGAGGCTCGATAATTGCAACTCCTTTCTTGCGGGTCCGCCATATTCCACTTTGAAGCCGCACCAACGCGTTTCAAACGTAACTGTTCGAGTTGTCTCTCGTTCGCCGAAATTTACTCACGTCACCCCGTTGCTTAAACACCTACATTGGCTCTCGATCCAATACCGTATCAACTTTAACATTATGTTACTGCTGTACAAAGTCCCACGTCGTGACAGTGATTATGTCCACTACTACGTTCCTAGACCAGGATCGAGATCTGAAGCTGAGCTTCTACTTTATACGCCAAGAACTCAGATTCGCTACGGTGAACTCTCCCGAAACGTACGCCCAGCACCATCAGTCTCGTCACTCAAGAATCACTCGAAGACCTACGGAACCTTATTTCCCTCTAATTTGACTCTGCTTGTGGAGTGCTTTGAGCCTCCGGGGAAAAGCGCTATATAAATAGGTGTTTATTACTATTATTATTATTCTACTGAAGTCACTAACCTAGCATTTATTACGGAGAATCAGCAAAATTAAACGATCGACTCTGTGACGTATGCATTGAAAAAAAGTGGCCAGTCTTATCAGACTGGCAAAGCAATTAGATGTATACTTGGGATGTTGTTGGAAATGCCCGCACTTTTGGAATGTTTCTACTTTCTTCCAGATGTGATAGTCATTATTGACTTCGCAAGTTCGGGTTCTCACAGGATCCAATCATCGGATCATCAATAATACCAGAGGTTGGTGCGTACATTTGTGTGATTCATTCCATTCCATCCATCTTTTTGATAGACGAACTAATTATTATACACTCCTGAGTTAAAGACTGAGGAAGGAAGTGGATGCGCTAGTTCGGAACCCTACATGTCCGACCTAGCTAGCTTGAAGTAGTATCGTTTGTTTCATGTGTTTTTCTATTTTGCAGAATATGAACTTCCTGAGAGTTTTGTCCTGCTTGGCGGTGCTGTATGCAGTGTGCGAAGCACAAAGTGAGTAAATCGATACCAGTAGCCTCGTAACATTATTCTGTCAGTATACAGAGCTGTATTATATGTTATATTACAGTCTACAACAGTGAGGCATGCGAGCATGCGTTTTTTTTTAGCCGGGCGACGTGTTAATATCTAAGTGGAGCGCCACTACCAGTTGGCGCAGAGCGTATTTGCTAATTTTGACTCGAATACAATTCTCAGATGACATGAAATTGAATTTGCGGGCCTCGAAACTGGTTTTGAAGATTTTATCTCCCCTGAAAAAATGTGAAATTGCTTCAATCCATGGAACTAAACACGGAGAATGCTGACTGCGCTCGAGAGTGACAGCCCTGCCATACGTTTACCACGTACTGTAACGGCGCGTAATAAAAAGCCGTAGTTTAACTCTTCTAAAATCATCGTAATAGTGATATTTGGGGGAGTAGAGATCCTGGAAAATGTTGCTAGGCCTACATAGTTTATTTTAGGTACGCAAAATAGTTGGATAAAAGGCTTTATGTCGTTATCCCGGTTCCTGGAACTAATTTATTGTGCTCGTTAGGATGACGATAACCTGGGCTAGGCACCGAAATCCTCTAGAGCCTAGACCCATGAGCCCTCGGTTAAAAATAGGCCTATGTGTGCTGGCCGGGCTTATTTGGCTTGTATATATACTGTTGTAGCCTACCTAGGCACCTACTCCAAGTTCAGTTGTAGCCTAGGCCTAGTTCAAGTAGGCTATATAGTTATCTCATCGGTCCCATAGGGCCAGATGATATATTGTATCCAGTTTGCTATTTCACCCATATTCACTGCTGCTGGTCGCCATAGCAACGGTTGCTATGGTAACACTTCTTATGAGGGAGTTACTTGCATTGAGGTGTATCCTATGGTGGGGTACCCATGGGTGTCAAGGGGTCCAGTAACGAGGTATGCGCAAAAAGGTTTCCGTTTGTGTGTGTGTCTGTGTGTCTGTGTGTCCATATGTATGTGTGTCCGTCGGATTTTTGATGGTTTTCCACGGATATCTCAAGTTTTTGATGCCCAAACAAGACAAAATTTCACACAGGGGTGAATTGTCACTAAATACATGTTACCTGAAAAAAATGGAGACAATTTCGAAAAATGGGTATTTTTTTTTTTTTTGTGGGGGGTGGGGGGTAAAATTATGATATTTGGCTAATTTTTAACAATTTTCCACAAAATTCATGGATTGCAAGTCTCAAATGATTCCAATCTCTGCCAGAAGTTGAAATGTCACAGAATATGAGTTTTCCCATAATTTTGAGTGAAAAAAAAAAAATGCTACATTTGGGAGGAAAAATCCCTTATTTGGGGTCAATTTGTAGTATTCGGCAAATTTTCAAAAAAAATCCCCATAATTCATGGATTGCAAGGCTTGAATGAATTCAAACTTGGCCAGAAGGTAAAATGGTACAGAATATAAGTTTGTTCTATAATTTTGGGTGAAAATTTGGAAAAATGTCAAATTTGAAGGGGTGAGTCCCTCATTTGGGGTCAATTTGTAATATTCAGCTAATTTTCCACAATTTCCTGAAAATTCATTGATTACAAGGCTCGAATGATTCCAAACTTTGTCAGAAGTTGATATGTCACAGAATATGAGTTTCCCCATAATTTTGGGTGAATTTAGCTAATTTTCCACAAAATTCCCCATAATTCATGGATTGCAAGGCTTGAATGAATTCAAACTTGGCCAGAAGTTGAAATGTCACAGAATATAAGTTTTTTCTATAATTTTGCGTGAAAATTTGGAAAAATTTCAAATTTGTGGGGGAATTCCCTTATCTGGGGTCAATTTGTGATATTTGGTTAATTTTTCACATTCTCCCCCAAAAATAATAGATTGCAATGGTCGAATTATTCCAAACTTCGCCAAAAGATGAAATGTCACAGAATATAAGTTCTCCCACAAATTTGGGAGGAAATTCTGAAGAAATGTGGAGTTTGGAGTAGAAATTCCCTCAACTTTGGGTTGAAATGTTATATTTGTCTAATTTTTAACAATTTCCCACAAAATTCATGGATTGCAAGTCTTGAATGATTCCAAACTCCGCCAGAAGTCACAGAATATAAGTTTTTTCATGAATTATGGATGGGAATTTTGAAAGAACACACAATTTGGAGGAAAATTCCCTTATTTTGGGTAAAATTATTATATTCGCCTATTTTTTTCGAGTGCGATGCTCAAATAATTTTAAACTTTGCAAGAAGGTGGAATGTTACAGATTATAGGTTTTCCTACCAATTTGAGGGAAATATGGAACTTAAGGTAAAAGTGGAATTTGAGGACTGGGCAATCCCCCCAATTTGTGTCGAACTGTGACATTTGGCAGCAGTCGTGTAGCAAGGGCTGCGAAGCCAACTTTCAAACCCACCTAAGATTTCACTGGGGCGGACATGTGTACCAAGTTTTAAATGAATACATCAACCGTGAGAGAGGTATTCCGCTAAAGCCTAAAGTTTCTAGCAGTACGTGCCACCCTCCAGAACCATTACTGTATATCCCTAGACGCTTAATGCATTGCGGGATACGATTAGCTAAGTATAATCCGCCTCTCCATTTCCTGGATTCAGTTGTTTGTTCCAGGGCTCGAATTACTGTCACCATTTTCAGATCTAGAATGAGCAATTGGTTGTCAATATATAGTTCTGGTGGTGGAGTCGGACGTTTGGACATAAGGATGAGTGAGAATGGCAATTGGCAATAACATGTCCTTCTCATTTTAGGTAGAACCATTGCGTGGTCTTTCGAACCCACATCTTCATATTACGCCTATTTTATTCCCTAGCTGCTATCAGAGATTGAGAATCAGGGGACTGCATATTCCCTGGCAGATGTTGTGTGAGGTGGGGAGGAGCACAAGGATGAGTGAAGTGTCAAAATATTGGAATTCAAATGCTCCTCTAAATTCTGGTTGTTGAAATGTAAACACTTTTGGACCCAAATAAAGCAAGTTTAGTTTTATTTGACATAAAGTGATGCTGGAATACTATGTTCACTCCACTTCCAACTGGTTCAGTTTCAGTTTGGGGTACACATATGAATGGACTACTATTGAGTACTAGCCCAAAAGTAGAAAAATAACTAATCTACATCTCCATACATTACGGCTAGGCCTAACTTAGGCGTACAAGTCTACAACTACAAGTACAACTAGAGCCTAGTACAAGTTACGGTCAAGGCCTTAATATACAGGCCCAGGCCTATACCTAACAACAGGAGCCCAAAATGATAATAATTAACCCACAGTAGGCATAGGCTCATAATACACAAAAGGACGGAAGCTTACTACTTCCAAATCCTCCTGGCCTAACGCAACTTCTCTCTGGAATATCTTGATCATGGTTCAGCATCTCACTCAACAGTCATGAATATAGCCTACTACTAATTTTGTACATGAGGCCCAGCTGGCCGGGTGCATACATGTGAAAACAAGAGCACCCATGCTGCAGTAATGACATACAGATGCAACCAGACACCATATAAGCCAGCTCATATTCGTATCATAAAGTAATATGCTAATAATCACCATAAAACATCACTCACTAATATTTACCCCATGCATGAGGACAATAACATAGTAGAGAATGTGATATATATGATCATAATTTCTATCTGCAGCAACCACAAAAAGAATGAGCAGGAGTACACATGAAATGGTGTGTTTTGTATTACAATAACTGTTGGCAGCAAACACAGCTGGGCAGATGGCCGTATTGCTTTGGGCTTGATTATAAACATGATACTGGGGGATTTGACAGCAGAGGTGTAATACCCTCACAATGGCTTGTGAGTGCGGGGCTGAATACAATGAAGGGAAGGAGGGTACAATCAATTTTTACTGAAATCCATTAGGGGAATGGATGGGTAGCAGGGGCCTAATTACATTAGAGCCCTCCAGGAATTTAGGTTTGAACCACTTAGATAAATGTACTTTAATATCTTTAATCAATACACCTTGCTGTGCTTTTGTTATGTTATTGTGTTTGTAATGTTAGGCTACCCATCGAACCCTCAAGGAGGAAGCCAGACCAACTTAACCCATAGCTTTCGATGATATATGCAACTCTGTGGATTGCCCTCTTGTTGGTATTGTACTTTCTGTACAGCGCTGTGTTCTTTGTGGAGCACTCCCTGTTATTATGAATAACTTGGTCACGGTTTCCTTGATAAGTCTTTGAGTGATATATGATATTGTTCATGATATGATATAATATATGATGAAATTGGACATATGCAGGCAGGTAATCCGAGTATCTCCGCATAAATTATCCAAAAAAAAAGTAAGAACAATTGACCTCCCTCTAATCACTCCTACCCAATTTTCAAGTGACCTCGAATTGACATTCATATTGTTCAGGACAAACTATAGTCCGCATTCGCCAAGTTCCGTTCAAATCCAACTAGGTAACTACCAACTAGGAGAATTTCATCTATTGGGCGCATTTGATCTCCGGCGACCTCGAAATAATATTGATGTTGTGGACCCCCACCCATCGAACCTGTTTGTATTTAATTTGGAACTTAACGGGATGCCAACGGCCAATTATGTGAGGTTCCGTGTTCTTTCTGCAGAAGCCTAATATTACCATGCCGGATCAGTCGCGGTTTGGATCAACAACGACTGCGTGTTCCATTGATTCACTTCAGGATGGACGTGATGAGTGTACTAATTGAGTGAAAAATACATCCAAACTACCAACAGATGGAGTTACCATCGGCACTTGGAATGTTCGCAGCTCAAACGCTTGCGGCATGATGCAAGTACGGACCCACAAACTTAAACGATATCACTGGGAGATCACAGTCAGATGGACTGGCATTGGCAAGACTGTCACGGAGGATGGCCATAAATGTGGATCTCCGGAGAGCAGAACGAAAACATCAACATCGTTCGGAAGGAGAGTGTAGGCAGTGTCATCAGCTGTTCCCCAATCTCCAGCAGGACCATTTTCATCCGAACGAGGGGGCGACCCGTTACCATCCAAGCGGAGCGCCACTATAGGTTGACGCGTATCGTACGAGAATATTTTTTGGTAGACATAGACATATAAGGAAGGAGAGTCTCTAACAGCCTAAGGTAAGCTGTTTCACAGTACTGGAACGACATGGAAGAACGCAGTTCTCCCAGCCCGCTTCTTGGGCGGGAATGTCACATGAAGTGTGGAATCGGAGGCGGAGCGGAGAGCAAGGCTAGGTGTGTCGATCTGTAAGAGTTATTTTGTAGGTTTTAAAGTAGAATAGAACATTCCGGATGATTTAGGGAATAAACAGTGGTTCCAACTTCGCTTCAATTTGTGTGCTTGCATGATTTGTCGCCAAACAAAATTTACATAAGAGAAACAGTGCACGCTATAACTCAATTCAGGCTCCAAATATATTTAGGCAATTTCATTTCATTGAAGGAAAATTAATCTTTGCAGACAATCCTTCGCGTTTGTGCGTCCGGACTTCTATAGAGACTGAGGTGTACAGGTTGGGGAAATATCGATCATTAACGATCATATAGACCTAACCACAATCAGAACGATATCCTGATAAGTTTACACATAGGACTATTCATTGGGCTGGAATATTCTATATATACTCCGCCCCATTCTGCTGCTTCAAGCACTAGGTCCTCTTTAATATACTGCCAATTACCCGTTTGATTTTATACTGAATGCCCGGTCACACTATACCGATTTTTTTATCGGATTGCTACACGATTTCTTGATTTTAGGCCGACTATCAAGGAATGCGGTAATGAGGTTCATACAGGCTGATATAACACCTAAATACCTTTCCTTGGCCTGAACGCCCTTAGCCAGCTCCATTCTAATGTGACGTCATATCGAAAAACGAAAAAAAAACGGACGATAAATCGGATAGCTCTCCGATGAATAGAAGCTGGGTGAATATCTCGAGTTGGGAGTGGGTGATTTCCCATCGAATTGGATACACACATGGCGAATGAGGTTCTCCATCATTGTCGCGGTGTATATCCGCCATAATGAAAAGAGACTGGCATTCGTGAGCCAAAAAAATAGAAAATCGGATCGTTGCACTATACGATATCGTTGCAGTGTGACCCGGGCTTAATGGAGTACGTAATGATCCATATTGTTTTGGAGTTCGGTTATCCGTGGTTCACAAAGGGCGAAGTCTAGAAACCTTCTAAACACGGTAGCTAGTGAGCGGGAGAAGAGGGGAGGCGATTCATAGGTTGACCATATGGAGTATCCGATTGTTTTAAGGTCTATCTGGTCCAAGGTCATCTGGGGTGAACAGATGTCAAAATCTGGCTCCTCGTTCGAACCTCCATAGCCATATTTATTGATGTTGTGACGCCATATTATATTGCACTGCATACTGTCATAGGCGGCGGAGTGTGTGTAGGTGGAGAGGGTGAGGGGGAGGGGGGGGGGGGTGTAATGGAACGTTTGTCCCACGAAGTCAAGATACTCCTCATCACAAGCTATCTGAAGTTATTACCTTGACTGAGCAGCCCAAACCACTATACAATGTGGAATCATTTGACATTGACAGAGCATGAGCAAAGCATTTTAGGCGGATACCCTGATCAAAATAATGTTCCCCCGCATCAGCTGATCTACTTTGATCTTATTTACCCTTTTGACCTTTTAATCACGAGGGCTATTTCTGGGAGCCAGTTCCGTCTTTCTGAGACAAATTAGGCTACCCTTTTCATTGGGACGAAGTAAAAATACGGAATTATTTCCGAAACGGAGTGAATGTTCATGGTTCACTTCATACCACCAGATCACATTTGAATCCACCTGGAAATCCACCCCAATTACGTCACCCCATACCCCCAGGCCTAAATATCATACACGAACGAAATCGCCACAATTAGCTAATCGATGGAAAAACAAAACAACCTACAACTGACATAAAGTATCCTTGACTGGTTTGAAGCAAAGATCCAATAAATCACTAGGTAACAATAATCTATGTAGTCACGCGGTATGTGTATGTATATGTCTCTGTGTATGTGTGTTGCAGGTCGTATCCACATCCACTTCATATCTCAAGAACCCGAATATGTAGGCCTGTCAAGTGTCAAATTCAAATGAGGTATTAGAGTATGTGGTAATAGTCCAAAGGTAAGGTAAGAGAAGTTGAGAGACAATACCGAAAATTGTTTACATCGCAAACATTGCCTTAAATAAATACGGTGCTCATCCTATTTATATTAGTGGCGAGTTTCAGGAAAGAGTCCAAAGTCCGCTCAGAAGTGTGATTACGTGCTATGGGTGATGTACTCTGGATTCTGGATGACTGCCAAATATACAGCCTTCCATTGCTATTCTGATAGAATAGGCTGTACAGCACACCGTAGTATTACAACCACCTTCATCCAGCCAGACGCATATCAAGCTACAGAACCACTGGATACACATGAAAAACCCAACTCACCGAAGTTTTATTTGTCACCAGTCGGAAAATTCCCAGCAGCTGTAGTGTTGGCACCATCACGAAGTCAGACAGAAACCAGCTACCAGTACCAAATAATCACATGTAGCTCTGATTAGAAACCGGGGTAAGTTCAATTTGTGGAACTTAGTTTATCATGATTATTTGTAGAGGTGGAACCCCTAATGCTTGGTGAGTTTGTCTTAGTCTGTCTACTGTTTATTGAAGGGCAATAGCAGGCCCCATAATAAGAGAGATAACATCGTAGGAGAAAGTGAACACCTTCTTCAAGCCACATTTTCCTCATACCTAAGTCTTCTTATTCGCGAAAAAAAGTTTTCGTTGATCCTCCCTTGCGAGAACTCGGCAGGATTCCTATTGGAACATCATCGCCAAGCTGGCAGTCCAGGGGCCATGCAGTTATTTCGTGCAAACTCACGCACAGGTTAACGTCCATGATTGAGGGATAACAGAAACTTCACTGAACCTGAAATTGGACGACAATTTTACTGTACCGAGTGGGAATCGATCCCACGACCTCATGATTGCAAGACTCGATCGCAACCAATAATCCACAGCTCGCAATGCACATGTGTGGGAAAAGCATTGTGTTCATCAAAATAACAATTTGAGCTGGTAATAACCCAGTTTGACGTATTGTCCAAAAATGGTTCACCACTCGACCTAGGACCATAACTGGCTGCACACCCTGTGTGTAGCCTTGGTAACTGGTAGCAACAGCCAACTTTTGAAAGCATTGAATTCAAAGTCTAGGAGAAGCCTTCCATATAATTCACACAAGAGTGCGAATGACACAGTAACTCCCCCGTTATTTCGTATCAGTGTAATGCACATGGGTGGGAGAAGTGTTCTGGTCATCAAAATAACAATTCGAGCTAAAATTGACCTATTTGACGTATTGTCACGAAATGGCTCGAATGGCCTAGGACCTCAAATTGCAGAACACCCTGTGTGAAGCATTGGTAGTGTACCCGGTAACAACCACCACGATTTGACAGCATTAGATTCGAACTCTAGGAGAAGCATCCGACATAATCTACACAAGAATGCTATTGGCACGGTAGCTCACCAGTTAGTTCGCATCAGTGTGCATGATGCACATGAGTGGGAGGAGCGTTCTGTGCATCAAAACAACAATTCGAGCTGGTATTAACCTCTATGTGAGTGACTGTGACCTCGAACATGTGTAGCATTGGTCCTCTTTAGAACTGACCAACGTTCGTGTTCATCCGACTAAACTGTAGGAGAGTGAAGCATTCAACATATCTCCATCAAATGTCTGACAATGCTCAATGATGACATTTGACCCGAAATATCTGAAAATCTCTTATGTAATACCAGTCAATGATGATACTGACCAACTTTCATGATCATCAAATTCAATAAGGGGCACCGGAGCTATTTTCCGCGAATGGTCCTGGAATGACTATTCGGGCCGAACGACTCCTAGGTGGCCTTCCACCTTGAAACTCTGTATGTACTGATGTATCACTGGTATCCGATAATAATGACTCAAAGACGATAAGCATTCGGAATACAGTTTCCGCGAAATGGCTCATCGGATGACGGACCCTAAATCCTGAACACCCTATATGTAGTAGTGGTACCCATAATAATGTCCGACTTCCTCGATCATCAGATTCACACTCTATGAGGAGAATATTTCTCACGAGATGGCCCAAATGGCCCAACAGATGACCTTGGGCCTTCAGTTTGTTAACATCCTACATGACTCATTTCTTGAACATCATTGTCCCCACGTTTCATCATTATCTATCAACGGTTGTAGGAGAGCGATAGATAAATGGATTATGACCGTGGTCCTAAACTCCCAAAATTCAGGGATGGATGGGGAAGACAGACAGATATATAGACAGGTAGGAAGACAGACAAACGGACGGATGGAGAGACAAACAGACACAGATAGATAAAAAAAATACGTGAACACGATAGCTCACTCAGGCCTATGGCAAGGGTGAGCCATCAAGAGTACCGATGGAACAGTACCGTAGATCACCTATCAATTTGGAGCGCGGTACACTGTAAAAATGTGCAGAGGATTTTCAAGTTAAATTGGTGAATCCTTGAATCACCATAAATGACACCTGACCTCGCATTACTGTTCACCGATGAATGTATCATTGGTCAATGTTAATACTGACCATAATGATCATCTGAATTTGTCTGTAGGAGAAGAAGCAGCTTGACCGTTCAGACTATATGTTATTAGCTCCTAGCCCTTTACCCACTTGCCTATGCCGCTGAGAATGAGATTTCATTTTGAGGAGTCAATAACTTTTCTCTAGAAGCATAGTTGTCAATTGAGAACTATATATCAATGGAAAGGTAAAGAGTCGAGGATTCTGAAAATGGAAACAAAATGGTTGACCGAGCTAGTTAGGCATTCAAATATGCAAATTAGTCGAACATAGTTAGTTGAGCAGTAATTGGGTATTCAGCACCCCAACATCGACCCCCGAGCTCCAAATATGGTGACATGATATACTTGAATATCAAGTCTATCTCATCTGATCAAACACAACCCCCCAGCCACGAACTGCCAAGCCTATTCCTGTAGGCCCAATGCTAATGGATATGTTAGGCTGGGCCTAAGCTCAAGGGACTAAATTCTAGTGGCTAATACCTACTTACAAAGGCACTCTGGTGTGAGCAGAATCTTTTTATCAATTTGTTCCTGGAATAAATAATATAAATAATCTCCAAGTTTGGTTATTTTGCCCTCCCTGTCGAAATTGTTGAGTCCATGGGAGCCGCCATGTAGTAGCCTATGTATTTGACATTTGACATTCTTCAGTTTTCAGTTACGAAATTTTGGATTTTCCCTAAAACCCCCGAAATGGTGGCGCTGTACCTCTATTCTCATCTGAAATTTGGCCTGAAACGATAGCGCTCTGTCAGAACCCAAAATAGGTTTATTTCCCGCTGCTGGGCTGAGTTAGAAATACTCAGATGGGTCCTAGAAATTTGGCAAAAAATTGCAAAAAATCGTAGGATTGATTCGGTTTTCCTGAGAAAAAATCACAACCGTAAATGGGACACCCTGCAAGTCTGGATATGTTCTCTTTGTGTCAGAATTTCTCAGAAGATACAGAATCTGTTTCCCCTGGAATTTGACGGCGTGGGATTTTGTTGAGAACAAAAGGTTGATTCGAGGTCAAATCACATTTTTTCAAAGGTCAACAACATTTCAGATGGAAATTTGAAGAATTCTATATGCAGTAACCTCCCATTTCTTCATTTTTATATGGAAGCCTTGCCTTTTCTGTCCTAATAAAAGTTGTTTGAGGTCAGGTAGGGGAGTCGTCTTTGAGTGGGATTTTTTTTTGAATGACTGCGACTCAAATGTTGTAAAATTTCCAACACTGGGAGGTAAAGAAACCACTGATCTATAATTCAGGCACAACCCATATGTGTCTGGGAGAAGAAGCAGTTTGACCGTCTAAAGCAATCAGAAAGCAAGAGGGCTTAGTGATTCCTCGACTGTATACCTGTGACTTCTGACCTGCAAACCTGCAGCACGGTTCATTACCTCAGGATGCCTGGTTGATAGGAGCTCTCAATTCCAATAAGAAACTACTCACCAAATTTCGGCATTGTGAGACCAACTATCCCTTCAGCGACGGCAGAGGACATCTGATGACCTGACGCCAACACATTAGGGTTCATGTACTCATCATGAGGGAACACACCTACCAAGTATGAGCTTCATCTATTCAGGTGGGGTGGACTCCCCATCTACAGCAAACACAATACTTGTACTCTCCATAAGAAAGCTACACGCAAAATTCCAACTTGATCAAGCGAATAATTCTAGACTGATCGTGTTTACAATGATTTTTGACTTGGATCTCAGATGACCCCCGAGCTAACCCAAAAAAATTGGGATCATTTACTCATCGTGGAGAACACATATTCCAAGTATGAGCTTCATACATCAAGGATGGGTTGAGTTATCTTGTTTACAAGCCGGGCCCTTGACCTGACATTTTTGAAAACCCTATCAGTATCATTAGTGGATGATCAGAGCACAATAGTTCACCCAGCCACATGGCGGAGGGGGGCTAACAAATCAAGGACTTGCAATTCCAAGTGCAGCTACCTCTGGGAAAATGTTTGGTGCTCGTTGCTGAATGGAACACCATTCTCAGAATGGAATCACCATTCTGTCCAGGTATTTCGATATTGCAACAAATATTGTCAGCACCATGATCAATAATGCGCCTGGTCATGAGATTAATGCCTAGTTACAACAAGTGGTTTGCACTATGACATGGGTCACTGGCATCTTCTTACTTTTCATCCCATATCTTCTTCTTTTCAGAAAAACTCTCCCATCATGGCTTCCGTGACTCCCCTCAAGGACATTGACGAGCAAAATTCGATCAAGGGTGATCCACTGCGTAACTGCATCCACTGCAAGAAGAAGCTAAAGGCAAGTGCTTTCTGCTTCAGATGTAACGACTTCCTCTGCGAGACGTGTCATGAATTTCATGCATCCAGCTCGATGTTAAACGACCACCATCCTCACATCTTCTCACTGAGCGGAGCAGAAGCGACAAACCTCACGATACAAGAGCTGTCATCGTTGAAGGACGCTCCAAGATGTCAAGCCCACCCAGGAAATATGTCAGAGATTTGTTGCACGACCTGCGACA
>JAUOBX010522060.1:0-10093 GCA_032360705.1 Eupentacta quinquesemita
AGCTGCGATTGAAATACAAGCGATGCAAAAATAATGCTGCGATTGAAATACAAGCGATGCAAAAATAAAGCTGCGATTGAAATACAAGCGATGCAAAAATAAAGCTGCGATCGATGAAAATTGCTCATGCGATTCATAGAAATTGCTCATGCGATTGATAAAAAATGCTCATGCGATTCATAAAATTATGCGATGACTTTTTGCCTGTTTGGCGTTCCATTGGTAGCAGGTATTTGTTATATCGTCCCATTCCGCCGTTAACATGGGGTGGCTTTTTACCAAGGGGGCCTCTCACCCCAGTCTACCCAACCATTGATATTGCATCGCGTTGGAATTCGATGTTGTATATATGTCTATCCTGCATATTCTAGTATTGATAGGAATAATCATATTGCGCACAAATGCGTCACACGCGTGATACGTATTCGTGACAAAACGACCATGATATTATTTGATGTTTCCGGGAGTAGTTTTGGCTTCGCTTCACGTTGGATAGTTGGTTCCGCATATTTATCTATCCTAAATACTTCAAAAGGTCCTTCATCCATTCATTGAGAGAAATTATAATCATCAGTTGAGGTCAGTGGTGCCTAAATTCATGTATACCTAAACGTATTCTCTACATAGTTTGTATGATATTCCATGTAATGGTTGTTTCGGATTCGGAATCATGGTAAATTTCCAAGAATTCGTCCAACACTCGTTCATGATATTTTACATTCACTATATGGATTCATGATTCCTCCGGATGAGAAAACAAACATTCCCCAAACGAACATAGTATAGTTGAAACTACATCAGTCCAATTGACGCTGTCAGGTTTGAACTATTTGCCAGGTTGCCTTGCGGTTATCCTGCGGCTAAGCGAGAGGAATACTGAGTTATTGATTCAATTTCTGCTTGATGAAGCGTGCGACAGTCTTTCAGAGCAACTGGGTAAATCATGTTTCAGATCTACTAAACTGAGACAAATGTAGGCCCAGTATTTATAAACTTGGAGTAACTGATTATGTAGCAGCATTCCTTGCAGAGGTCATCCTAAACTAAACTTAGAGCGAACTAATGAATATAATACTGTGTTATAATTATTGTATTATCATATCAGGTGCGCGGAAGAAGTGATGGAGCATGTAAAATGGAACATACATCTGACATCTGTGAATTTGTGTAGGTCTCCATATTCAAGTATACATAGTTACTTATACTTGATCCCAGTTGAACGACATTGGGACATACTTTGTACTGCCGCTTGGTTGTCTCTTAGCATGCTTCATCGCGCATAAATCGAACTAACGACTGAACGGGCGAAACAAGCGGATTATCATCCTTCTAGTGTGATTGCAAACACGGAACATATAACAGCAAAATGGCCAGGAGGTGCGCCACATGACAGACAATAGGAGTCATTTGCACCAGGTCGGGCAAATAACCCGTCTCTCAAACTTTTCGTTAGATTTCGTACGAAGTGTCGATGATCACAGGACCACACACTGTTTTCTTAGGCTATTTATGATCAATTATTTGTAGATGATGTTATTACCTATGCTCTATATCTTCAATTACTAACATGTTAGGTTGTGTTCCACATGTTTTATGTTGAGTCTTTCAGCTGCTGCTTTGTTATTTTACTACAGTGTCTTGGAGCGTGATGGCCGATTCGGAATGGTCTCCAGCTGGTAATCCAAAAGTTCTCAACCGTGGTTGTTCTGAATAAGGAGTGGACAATTCGCAGGATGCTATCAACCGTGCACATGCAAGATTCAAGGGTTATAATACTACGGTATCCGAGTTTGTCCATTACCTGCATCGTAAGGATGTGACCTGATTAGATGCGCCGTAAAGCGTGAGAGGTCAAACGTGTAGTTATTTGAAGCTGTTCGCAGCCACGGCCTTTTCAGTCTTGGATACTGGTTTGATTTTTCGAATCTGTAGCCAATACAGAACATTACACATGCAACGACACGAATCCATTCCGTATGGCTTCATTGTGACTGGCTTGAGAATTTACCCATGAACTTGACACCGGTCTGATGCTATATTCACTCTTGTAACAGAGTATTGCGTCTCATAATGATAGCTGCTGTCCCAGTTAAAATTCTGGATCTGTTATACTCAAATAACTCTTCCTAAACATTGCGGGTAATTTCCCTAAAAAAGGGCAATATATCATCCGCTATAACTGATACTCTGACCGGAATGCAGCTCTAACTACACTATACTGGTAGAATGCATATTTAGCATAACCGACGCATGGGCGGTGCTATTTATCGACCGCATACGTGCACATGGACGCCCGTCTTGTCACGATGAGCGGTTAGATACTTTGCATGTTCCAGTAACGAGATCATGACATATTGCTCATCGCTGTACTCCGTTATAAGTAACACTTGATGGAATTGGGTTTCGGGTGATATATCAGATTATTATTCCAGATACGTCAGTAAAGGATCAAACGCAGTGATATAGGTTGATTAGCATCGATTGAGGGGACTATTACCATCCGGCTTTTTACCTGGGCTAAGTCATGCCTATCTGAGTCAATACTGGAACTCCGGATAGGCAATCGATCAGCAACGTATAGCGCTCCATAGAAAATAACAGTTTCATTCGGTCTTTCACGTCATGTGCACACCTGGGCAAGAACGTTTAGGCCAGTCAATTCAAATGATACGATAGTGTTTAGCCAGCCTCTCATTACATTTATTTGCCGGGGAATGTTCAAATCAGTGATGGGTCTCGGGACCTGATTTGGCTGGTCTCGGTCTCGAATTCAGCACTCGAGGTCTCGGTCTCGGGACCTCCCGGTCTCGGGAACTCAGTAGTCTCGGAACGAGACCACATATTTTCTAACACATCCTTAAAATAAATAAAATTATTCTAGGAATGAATTGTATGTAGCCGGTCAACCTAAGTCCGTGCAGACAAATACATATCACAACAGATGACAACTATTCATTGTGTTTTTATCCCATACTCAAGTTATCCCTTGATTTATCGGTTTATCCTAATTTCACATACTCTGAGCCTGCATGGTTCACCGAACAAACTACCCCCAAAGTCACAAGGTCCCACCTATTAGCACTTTCATCATACATCATCCCATACAGCCCCTGGTAGATTTCAATGAACCCTGGTCTCGGTCTCGGTCTCAGCCTCGGTCATTAGAACCCTGGTCTCGGTCTCGGTCTCTGAATTGTGGCTGGGTTTCGATCTCGGTCTCGGCCACAGGACCCCTGGTCTCGGTCTCGGTCTCGGACATGCTGGTCCCGACTACATCAGTGGAATGATATATATCGAATGTGTGTCAGTTGCGCCGAAATAAATAAATTGGAATATATTTTATTTCACTGTACCAAAATACACTAGCAAACAGCTAATGATAACAAGGAGTCATACATAACACTTATCATTATAATAAAACTGAAAGGAATTCGAAACATTATCAATTTTGTGCAGTGACAAGCTCTGGTTTAATTGGTCCCTGTGAGCAATAAATCTCGATCTATTTTCCTAAAATCAGCTCCCTATTCACATTCAAAGGATTAACATTTCCAGTTATTAAACTCGAATATAGATATCCTTTCGTATGAGTATCCATGCAGAGCCTCCATACAAAACGAAAAGAGTAATCGTTTTGTTCTAGTCGTTTTGCCTGTAGCTCGGAAAATAGTCGCTTCTGTCGCGTCTGAATTCCTGAAATAAGATGTGGGAGCATGGTCCCGAAAGACAATTAAGATTTAGCGTCATTTGACGAATTATATTGTGTGAATCCATATTGACAAATTCGTGTTTCACTCCGTTATCATTCCAGGAAAATATCCTTAGATTCCTCCTTGTATGTCGAAGCGTGGCTTCCCACTGACCACGGCCAAATCATCGTGGCTATGCACTGTTAACCCTCCGTCAAAATCGATGGAGTGATGACGTGATGACGTTTGTGGGGTCACTCTCCATCTCCTCGAAACTAGTGTATAAGCGGTCCTATTATCTTCGGACAACTGGATGGACGTTCTTTCGAACCCGCAAACAAAAGCAAACTGATAGGTGATGGTGCTCAACTTCTCGACCGACTCATTGCGCGTTGAGGTTTTTACTCTACTGAACGTGAAAGTTTCGGACAGTGGGAAATTGCATCGGGTTTCATGGTCCAAAAATCGTTAATTAAGCAGTTTCACCGGATAATTTCTCCCCGTTGAAGAAGCTTTGGAAGCGTTTATCAGAAATTTTAGGCGAACGCACATTGGAGAGGGAATTTATCAGAGTAGATACAGTAAATCAAAGGTAGCATCTGGCAAACATGAGTCAACATGCGAAATATTTTTACCTGCACTTTTCCTTGCTCCTATGCCAACCTACATTCGTACAGCTGATGGAAGGTCATTTTTTGTGAACCTATTGCCAATGAGTATAACATAGATCTACTTACGAGGAAACTAGGATACTACTATCATGTTTCCCAATCACTAATACATATTAGTTCCTAATCATGTTGTCCTTCTCTACAACCAAATAGGTTAAAGAGCTGCGAAATCAATATTAGTCGAATAGACAGTACACATTATGCGGAAACAGTGCTACACCAGAACAGAAGCCGCTAGACGTTACTCTATTTTTGTAAATTTAATCAATGAAGCAGCTACGTCACAGTGCTTGCCGCAACACTCTGCGCGATGGGTATAATATGCCAACCAAATTTGCCTGTTAAACTGAACTGAACCTGGTTTTTGACAAGGAGTGAATATATTATTGATTTCAATTTGGGAACCAAATCAAAATAGACCCATGGATATTATTGAACACACTACATTATCAGCCCCAATTGCCTTAACTTATGTCCTTTCATGAACTTAGGTTCTTCCACGGTGATTTTCAGTTTTTCTTCAGAGAGCATGCATGCATATCATTTTTGAAGCCTAGAGTAATCCTATTAGTTATCCATATACGCAACTATACGTAAACAATGCTCGCTTCACCACCCAACTTCATCAGCTCGCCTTTTGCGAGGTAAACGATTACGAACAAAGCATAAAAGTGAGATTGTACATTTTACATATCATGTTTTCTTATTCCTTGACGAAGTCAGAAGAATATCTGCAGTTATGACAGTGTGTGTGCGTGTGTACGTGTGTGTGTGTATATGTGACCCCTGGCATGTAAACATGAAAACTTGACCCACCCGGGATGTATGATGGTATGACCTGATATATGTGTCCCCCATGATGAGTACATGATCCCATTTGTTTGGGGGTCAGGTCGGAGGTCATATGAGGTCACTGTAGGTCAAAGTCTGAAATCCCTGTGAAAAATCCCGTTTTTAGTGTAGATAGGGGTCATTTTGAAGGGAAAATGAAAATTTGAGAATAGTCGATATGTTGGTTAATTTTGGCTTGTAAACATGATGCAGTCTACCCTACCACTAATGAATGAAGTTCGTACAAGTTGGTATGTTGTTATGATGAGTATATGGCCCCTATTGTTTTGGAGTCAAATCAGATATCATTTGAGGTCACTAGAGGTCAACGTCTGGAATCCTGGTAAGCACGGTAAGTCCGGAATGACTGATCTAATCATGTTGAAATTCGGTATGTAGCTTTCTCATTTGGAGAACAGGTAACCTATGGATTTTGATGGAGATCGGGGGTCAATTTTGGGAAAATCAGTGAAAATCTGATATTTTGGCCAATTTCAGCATGTCTTGGATGAATGAAGTTGATACTTGATGTGTATGTTCCCCATGATGAGTACAGGAACCTTTTTATTTTGGGATTAGGCCAGAGGTAATTTGAGGTCAACAGAGGTAAAAGTCTGGAATTTCTTGTAGATACGTTACATCCAGAATACCTGATTTGATCAGTGTGTAGCTCTCCAAGGGTGAGCACAGATACGCTATTGAGTGGGTGGAGATTGAGATTATTTTTAGTGAAAAACAGAAATTCGTGAAAATATTGTTGCTATCACAAGTCAATATACAGTCACTCATCCAACAATGGAACAGTCTTACATGATAGTGTGGGGCTTGTTGATATAGTTATTTAGTTTCCCATGCATTAATGGAACAGTTCCACATCAGGAGGTGAACTCATTGTCATTGTAATATCAAATTACCAATGCAATAAACGGATAGTCCTTCAGGAAGGAGTGCAACCTATTTACGCAGGGTTAACCGCCAAATAAGTTATAGCACTATAATTATAGTTCTCCTACAATCAGATAAAATGAGGATGCCTTATAAACATGTCTTTATTCTGAAGAAATGAGCTGAAATGTTCACAAGTCACTAGTTAACTGGTATTCAACCCTATTCAGGTAATGAGATTTAGAATGCCTGAATGGCAGCTTTAATTCATATTCTGTATTGTGCGCTACTCGTCCCATCATAAGTTTTTTTTCAACTGTTGTCCATGTCAGGAGTTAATACAATTTGGATAAGTATGTGTATGTATTTGTGTATGTATGTCTGTGATGCCTAGCATGTGAACATGATAACAGGTTCAGTAATGGGTGGATGAAGTTCATACTTGGAATGGATGTTTCCCATGATGAGAACATGGACCCTATTGAGGTCCAATGGCGAAAGAAAGTGGCAGTTCTCTGGCAGAATGTATGTGTATGCATGCATGTATGCGTGCATGTATATGATGCCTAGCTCGTAGATATGATAACAGGTTCAGGCATGAGTGGCTGAAGTTCATACTATTAAATATTGTGGCTCATACTCGATGTTCCCCATGATGATCACATGGACCCTATGGTTTTGGTGTCAAGTCAGAGGTCATTCAAGGTCACCAGCAGAGAGGTCAATGTATGAGAAAAAGCTTGGTCAGACCGACCTACAATATTGTGTAGTTTAGGTGGGGGGTATTTTTTAGCTGAAAAAGTTTGATATGTATGATCATCCTAATGAGGTACTAAGCCACATTGTTTGTGACATAAGGTCAATGTACACAGGCCAATGTCAAGGGATCACTAAGCCTTCTTTCTTTCTGGTTCCCTAACAGCCTAATTGTTCCCTCAATTGATGTGTCCTGTATACTATGAGTCGCAGAAGTGGCTTTCAAAGGGCACTTTGATTACCGATGTCCGCCATAAAGTGCATTATTCAGAATCGACATTACCATGATTCGTCAATACGTTCCTGACAGGAGCTATCGTTATATATGACGAAATCCTTACGGCGTTTTCGTATAAAAGCCTGTGTACACTGTCAACTCGTGTCCGACACAACAGGACACACAATGTTGGACACTGTGTACAGACATGTCGCATATGTTGTTAACTTCATGATACCTTCTGCTTTGTTGATATGATTCATCCAGGAAATATAAGTGACTGTCATAACATTTTGCATGTGAGCGGATTGTCAGACTTGAGTTTGAGGTGAACGATGTTGTAAACTGTGGAACGTTTGTATGTATCTGTTATAATGGGGGTAGTCCAAAGTTTGAAGCTCAATTCAATGTTGTCATGTGTATTTAAATTGTCGGTGCATCAAGACACATGTTTCCTGGATATTGATGTTGAATTGTTGGCAACATGTTGCGACACAACGTGCGCAACATGTTGCCTCATGTTTTCGCTCTGTATACACTGTCAACTTTCTCGGACACAAGGGGTTCGGCAACAAGTTGCGCAACATGTGTCGCAACATGTGTCTAGTGTACACAAGCCTTAGAGCTCTGATATCCACGTACCATAAAGAGATGCAGTTTTCACGGAGCTGACTTAGAATTCGAGTGCTTGCGAAACTATTAAATGTTTCCAGAATAATCCATTTGAAATTCGAACATATATAATAATGAACATGAATATGTATGAATGCCATGTGTCGTATTTGAAAACAGAATTCGTTGTTAACTTCCTGATATCTTCTGCTTTGTTAATATGATTCATCCAGGAAATATGAGTGACTATCATAACATTTTGCATATGAGCGGATTGTCAGATTTGAGTTAGAGGTGAACGATGTTGCAAACGGTGATACGTCTGTATGTGTCTGTTATGATGGGGGTAGTCCAAAGTATAAAGCCCAATTTAATGTTGTCATGTGTATGCAGATACGGTCTATATCGGAAAGTTACATACCACATTTCAGCGGTATCGGGCCACGCATTCTGGACTGGTTTCTACCAGGATTTCATGATTTGACCTCGTTGGACCTCAGATGACCCGACCCCAAACACTGACTATTTTTTAGGGAACATCACCGGTAACAATCTTCCCTGATGATAAATATAATAATGAATAGTTATTATATTCTGAATTTGTTCAACAGTCATTATCCTGAGATTCGTCAATCCGGCACTCAAATTGCGCATCTATTTCTGTTATCTTGTGTCGCACTGGAATGATGTATTGTCTCCTGGGAAAAATACAGCGCATGCCAGACAAGGGTACCAACCCCATATAAGCCAGCAAGAGTGCATACCTGGATACAGCACTCTTGTCAGCTGTGAACTCTCACCAGGTTGCGCACCGAGGCACTGCCCCTGTGCGTGACGGCAACGTACAAACCACCTTCCCCTCATCGTGAGCAATCGGGATAAAAACACCTAGCTCAAAGGTGCGACGCGGACTGGAATACTAGCTCGGCGCTCCAGCCATCTAGGCAACCACACTCTAGACTAGTTGGATAGTTCTAGCAAGGTTCCGAGAGGAATGTCCATGAAGCTGTTATTCACGCCATCTCATATAACAAATACATTACCTTGAGTTTCCTGTGTTAGAAAAGCACTTGAATAAACAGATAAACAATACCAACGACGGGTTTTACTCTGGCGATCGTTGCAGGTTACAATACACACGCACAAGACCACTAACTCAATTTGAAATATTGTTCTCATTCCGTATCGTGGATTATTGTGAATATTTCATTCGTTGACAGGTTGAACCTGTAATCTGTATATTCTTATATTTGTATAATGCCCCTGATATTCGATTGATTGATTGATTAGTAAAAACGAAATTACCTTGCCTATGTTAACTTTATATAGTGGATCGTGAAATATCTATAATGTCATTAGTTATTGCACTCTCTATAGATAGCGATAGCGCTCAGATGAGGAAAATTAGGCCTTCCTGTCGTTTTTCGGGGGCGACTGGTCACCAGACTATCCCACGGTACCCACGTGTAAGAGGTTACGCTGTGAGCCGTTCGCAGCGTCTGTGGTTAGGAACCACTGGAAACTCACTAAACAACGGCAGTGCATGTCAATAATGACTAAGGGAGATATGTGTAACTCGCGCTGGTAGTAGCTGTACGGCGATGACACACAACACTATTTTAGAACTGGATAGTATTAGAAATGAATATCAGATACATTGTCAGCATGAGTTCGATCAGGTTTTCAAAATTGAATGGAATATCTGGAAAATTTACACGACAACTCGTGACTTCCCGAAACTGAATTTACTGACTAAGCTTCCATGAAAGTTCGTGTCTCTGCATGCGTGCCCAGTATGTGTTGAAGTGGTGCGTGCTTCATCACGTTAGTCACCCTCTGTAATAACATCAATGACCAATACCACTTATATAACCTGTCAAATACTGGCAGATGAGAGTCATCAAAACGGCGTTTTCGCCGAGCAACTGGCAAGATTGAGAGTCCTCAACAGCTTCACTCCATTCGATTCATGTAAGTTTTACTAAGAGTCCTCAACAGCTTCACTCCTTTCGATATTTACAAATTGTTCCCATGATAGCCCTCACGCGACAACGAACAATTACGTGTTTTCCAAGAACACGCAAAAGCGTTTTGGAGGTCAAGTACATATTATCTGTACCTAGAATTTCAGGTGATAATACTACAATTTGTCTCCATTGAGTGCTGATGATTTGATTGGCACATTAGATTTAAGTTACATCATATTTGATGAGTATTGCGAGTAGAGTGTATAATGCGGCCATCGCGATTGCTGATTGAGCATGTATATTGACAAATTGCAATAATGTATGTTACTCATGTTACTCATATGCTGTGATCAATGTATGACTATTTATCCAAAATAGTGGCGGATAACTTGTCAATATATCAGTGTGTTAAAATCTAGAAATTATTGGAGGTACATAGAAATGGAGGGTCCCTGCCCGCCCGCG
>JAUOBX010522171.1:0-10093 GCA_032360705.1 Eupentacta quinquesemita
CATATCGAAAAACGATGAAAATCGGACGATAAATCGGATAGCTCTCCGATAAATAAAAGCTGGGTGAATATCTCGAGCTGGGAATGAGTTATTCCACATCGAATTGGTTACACACATAGCAAATGAGGTCCTTTATCATTGTCGCTGGGTAAACCCGCCATAATGAAAAGAGATTGACATTCGTGAGCCAAAAATCGAAAAAATCGAATCGGTGCACTATACGATATCGTTGCAGTGTGACCGGGGCTTATTCCTTGCCATCGTATTTTATACATTATTAAAAAAATGCAGTAAAAGCAGTGAACCTAAAGGTTGATCCCCGTGAACAACTACCGGTAGTAAATTAAAAGAAGGGACTCGTTCCAAGCTATCGTGCACTCCCCCGGAAGGCATTTCCTGTTTTGCTAATGACAGTTGATGAGTGTTGAGGACTGTTCATGGATCTTCCATAGTCTTTGTTAGGGGTGGCGATTACTCTAGCCTACTCATCAGTATACGTTTTTCGGGGAGTGTGTACATTGTTCTCCTAAATAATTAATATTTTTTAGTAGACTCAAATAATTTGTGGGATTTCAACTGTTTCTTTTCAATCTCATCATCCCGATGAGTTGGGACCGTACTCATGGGAATGCAATAAAAATCATATTCGGCAGCGTTAACCCTAACTAATTACTAATCATGACAATAGACAACAAGCAATAGCATGGTGGTCGCTTGATTCACGCACTTCGCAATCAAACTGGGATAACTTTTGCATCATGAATCAACTTGTTATGTTCGTTCTGTGGTCATGTAATGCTCAGTGCCAATAGTATCCTGTTGTTATTGTTATGATAATCCCGGGAAGTAGGGTCTGTGGCAGGTTCTGTGATGATGTCTGTAGCAGGATCTGCGGTATGCATCCTGTAGTGATTGATCTCGATAGAGTTGCATCCGAATTATCCATTCGTCTCTTGTACAAACGGTAAGTATACAAGTGTACTGCAGCAAACTGGCGGCGCTCTGCGAGAAAGAATTCTTGAACGAGGTATTCGAAATAATGACAACACTGAGACTGGAAAGGGTGAGCATTCGACTGCTCAATTTTACATCGCAGTATATAGAAGACGTGCTTGCAATGACACAAGGAACATTTACAATAATATATATATTTATATATTATAATATCCTACTGCATTTACGAGGCGCCCTAAGGCGAAGATATTACCACTAGTCATTATCAGCATGTCGAACCAGTAATATGTATCACACAACTCGGGCTGTTCCACCGCACCGCATGGTGTCCTCCAAGGAATATCCCGATAGGGTTGCCACATACGGGGCACGCTATTAACATGTCAGGCTCTGTTACAACTGATAATGTAGTAATTGACAGATTATGTATCATTAATCGATAATGTTGTAATGTAGTTACTTTTTAAACTGATAATGTAATACCCCCAAAACCGATAATGTGGTCAAATATTTTTTAACCGATAATGTATCTAACATCACCTCATCAAATGATCCTTCCTTATAGTAGCCTCATACGACAGATCGCGAACGGAAGCCTGAGTCCATACTAAGCGATGAGTCCGCAAACATAAATTTCTCGCTATTTAAACTGGGGTCTCGTGATCAGCAGAAATTTCAAACACGTCTGATTAGGCTAAAATTGACATATATGAAAGAGCAGATAATTCCTTTTTGTGGCCCTCGGTCACTGCTACAATACCGCACATCTATTTTCTGTGCGTTTTGAGGTTATTTTTCATATAGCCGCCATTCTGTTCGATACTTGGCACACTTGTAGTACCTCTGAAGATTAGTTTTTGAGATATAGGCGATTGTTACTTCTATATTCTAGCTTTTTTTAGTTGCCTCAACTCGATAACGCTTCATACTACACTCGGGGTACAGCTCATTGAATCTGCCGTTCCGAGTTGCATCATATATGTCCGAATTAATTGTCCGGTTAATTGTCAATCGAAATAGCTGGTAATCTATCAGTTATGAGTTTGACAAACGTTGTGCTCCTTTACATGGTGGGAAGACACATACACGCGTGCATTATGGACATTTGCCCTCCAGCTGAATCCATGAGGGCGCGAAAGACGACTGCGAAGCTTAGCAGTACCACGCCCTTCAAGATCAAGTTCTGTGCAAAATTCGCAAATTCAGAAACATGTTGTGTATTCTCGTCGTTCCTTACAACATGTTAATCATAAGCGTTATTAATATACGCGTCAGTGTCAACATGTAACAACCATCATGCACATCCCCAAAAAGTGTCAGTGTCAAATTTACATTCTCCATACGTTGTGCCCTGCAGTTCTGATGGACTTTCTCCGATCCGGCCAACTTTAAATACAATCGCCATCATTCAAGCCCACTTCAGTAAGTACATGTTTTTGATCAATAGGGTCCACCTAAGTAAACATAAATGCCTAATAAAGAACGCAAAAAACATGTTCACGTGTGTATTAGGTGGTAAACCAATCGTTACATCGTATCCCGACGAGGGACGGCGTGTGTGATGGTCAGACAAATGTCAGATCCAACATGTCATTAGCAAGTTTAAAAGGATAAAAGGTAAATAGATGAATGTTTTGTAGGAAAATAGGGGGAGGGGTGCTGTTGCCGAATCTAGCATTTACTGCCGAAAAGCAGGGTGACGGAATTTGTGTCGTGAGTCCTTGTTCCCTGCACTTTCGGAGATCTGTTAAAGTAAGACAGCGACAGAAGATGGCGCTGTACATGAATATTTGTTCGATAATCAAATAAATACAAACAAACTATGCCAGGGTACTGAGCCACATGATACAAATTTCAGTGCAAAGCTGGTTGTGCACATTAACTTCTTCCTCTTGAAAGTTCTTTCCTTGGAGGTGGGTGGCTTAAGCATCGAGCATATATTATAACGTTTGTGTTCGCGTATACTGCCCCCTCTCAATCTGATCCTTATTGCAACTGCCAACTTACCGATTGCAACCTCCCATAATTACCGAGCCCACTGCACCACAGATGAGCCCGGACTCCAAGACTCCGTCAGTCGTCACTGTGAATACAGTTACCACTGGAGGTAACGACTAATGGTGAATGTGTGAATCGCACCCGGAATAAACGGGCCCCTTAATTGTAGTACCTTGTGTCACAGATACCGCTCGAGAACTCTTCTGCTCTACTGCTCTAACAGCAGTGACAGTAGTCCCACCAGCACCAGGTGTATTCAGATTCCCCATGGGTGTATAGATGGTCCTCGGGTGTGAGTAACTGGTCATTATGGTGGGACGCTTCCGGTTAGTTGCAATCAGTCTCGACAGCCATCTATACGCATGTAGTTACCGTGGTTGAACTTCGAAGATACATGAAGCAAAAACAAGAAGCTTCAACTCCTCCAGGATCTGAGGAAGTTGTTAGATCCTGGGGGTCACTGGCCGTCCGTTGGATGGGACGTAAAATTGCAGTCCCGGGAGCAGGTTGGGATTGGTAGCTGTACACCCCTGCCTCGATAACATCTGAGCACTAGTCGACCAGAGAAGGCGAGTTATCGTCGGTGCTCGTTCACGATCAACACGGCTAGGGTTCCCCAAATCGTAAATACCCTCCTCGTCGAGATTGTCAGATTGTCAAAGTGCGTAGCTGGTTATTGAACAAAATATCTTTACTTTAAACAATCAACAACAATTTTCAATTCATATCAACTTTCTTTTTTTATATCAGTAGAAGGTATTGTGATGTCATGGGTCTTCAGAAAAAAGGGTCTCTCCTCTCATCGCATCATGTTCCTATAGGTTTGACATATATTCAGTTATTCAAAAGGACGGCTTTGGGCGGTCAATACAATAAAGTCGCTGGGATTGCCATCGTGATATTATGCGAATTTACCCATTTCCTGGGGTGCATTTGGAAGACCTTTTTTTCCGCGAGGCTAGAGACTAACTGAACGATCTAAACCAAACACTTCCTGTTGCATTTAGATCAAATAAACACACTGCTACATCACTGTTCAACCTTGAAAACAGTAAACCAGTGAACCACTGCTTTAACTATCGGAATACATATGAATAATACGAATTTGAACTTACTCACCAGCAGCCCTGGTTTCTAGGAAGTTCCCAATCGTAGACGAACAGATGATCAGGATGTTATGACCCATTATTTGTCATTGCCAATCCTATTGTCTTATCATTCGATACCGTACATACTTTATATGAGAGAAGGATTATGATACCGGTACTGTGTTGTAGAAAATACATGATGCCACAAAATATCGATCCCTGTAGATGGGGCTATACAAGAATTTGTCAAAAATGAACGGCATTGACATTTTTCGACATCATGGTTTTCCGTAGAAATACGATACAGTGAGAGTTTGCCTAGATTGTTAAATTTCTACGATTTCAACAATTTATAGACCAATTCAGGAAATACATTGGGAATAGATGGAAGCTGTACACGATCCGTTTGCTATGTTTCAGCTCCGTTGAATCTAAACTGTCATGTTTTTTAATTATATTTCCAACCCACAATTTCTTACATAATGAAATGTGTTTATTGTTACTACAAATGATCACATTAGTGAGCGTTTGCAGAAACGGTCATGCTGGTTTGAAGGTGGGCGTTGACCCATGCTAGAAATGTGCTGATGCCAAAGTTTCGTTTCTTATTTAGCTCAGGAGATTTACATTTTCAAACATCGTCAATAACAAGTCTAATTGATTGGAACTGCTATCCGATAAATCGGGAGGAAACTGGTGTCAGTGCAGATTCATCAGCGCCCAGCAAATGAACCTACCTCAATAGGCAAAAACCTGCAAATAGTAGAAATCATTCACTTCGAGATAGTGATGAAATCACTCCATTATTCTAATCACCCTTGCCGCTATTGGGTGACCACTCTGGACCAGCCTAATTATAATCAGCCCAATCAGCCCAATCACAATAAATAAGGAGCATTGAGCTCTAGTGTATATGTGATTTGCTACTCCATTATGCTTTCATCCACTGTCGAGTGGCAATACAAAGCATCTAGGCCTCATCTTCGGAGGTAAGCGTTGTATATATTCATTGTCATTCCGGATGGGGTTCAGGATTGGGGTTACAATCTCATGAAGTTCTCCCGTAATATACATTGGCCCAAAATCACTTGGACCGTGCTACGGTACTTGATCCCTATGTTTGACCATTAAAAGGAAACGACAGGGCCTAGAAATGTTTCCGAGGCTATATTGACAGTTTCAAACCGTATTTGACGTATCTATTAAGATGATCTAGAGAACCCTGTATATGACCAAGCAGTGAGTCAATAGTTCACAGCGCCATCTTAGCATCCGTAAATACCTCGAAATGATGACGTAAGCCAATGTGGGCTGTTGATAATGGAACCTCGATAATTGACAGAGCAAATGGAACGTTTTTGAACTATGTCTACACATTATTGCTCCCCCTCCACCCCTCGAAGTTGAAATAAAGGTTGAACTAAATCCTGAACAGTCAAAATATATTTTAGTTATCAGGGTTGATCTTTATCAACAATGACCGGTGGAAATTATACGGAATTTGTCACGGAGTTTAGGGTAAAACATATCAGGACTTTTCGTCGTAGTGCATTGCCGTTTATTCACTGGTACATGAGGGAGTACGATATGTTGGATGTAAGATGTAATATAGAAGAATCTTCATTTACCATAGAGGACCTGGAGATCACTCCATCTCAAATAAAACATACATAAAACATGTTAATCTACATAAAAATGGGCTATAGAACATTCCTACAGACGATAACACGATAAGACGGGTAAAAATACTACCAAGCACACTGTGTGTTTACTGTGAGTCGTCGATAACGTCACAATACAGGAGGTGATTCATACTTGTGAGAGAGTGGCGTATGCTGATAGCGTTGTGCATGCTGGTAAGAACTCAACAGGTGTCTATGATAGTGTTTAAAATAACTTTGAAAAGGTTCCGGATATACATTTCGAACTAGGAAAACATGTTACCTGCTCAGGGTTTACCTTGATGGCTCAAACACAGTCGGGCCTGTCCTATAGAATGTAACATTGAGAGGGACGCTCTGTCACACAGCCCCCACGAAATTGTTGTGTCATTCTAGAGTAGCGCCATCTATTGGGTCTCGAAGAACGACAGGTATATGTTCTTTTTCATTACAATGCCTCATAAGAGGCATCGTCCATACACCAGCATTATTGCTTGCTCTCGTGTATCCTAGACTAAACTTGTATGTATCCTCCGGTGTTCTCTGCTCTAGTTATCATCCTAAAATCATGGTTCAACTGGGAACGACAATCATTTCTGGATAGAAATAACTACATAGATCGTCCATCGTTGTTGCCCACGAAGTTGTAAGTAACACGGAGATTGTGATAGCTCGTCTGTGTTCCGCATGTGTGTGTTGAAGGGAGAGGAAGGGTTAGTTGTGATGCTGGGGGTGCCAGCTGGTGTGGCTAACTCTCAAGTTTGTATGGTAAGTTCGTCAAAGATAATTAGGCCTAAAATGATAGTGAAGACGAATAGGATGCTGGCCCCCGGAGACGTTTTCTTTCGATCTCTCCACCAAGCCCAGTCGTCCAAGGCGTTGTATTTATTCAAAGGATGATTCTACCGTTGTAATTTTGTAAATAGCTTTGAATTTTCACAGATGGTCACTGTTCATGTATGGCAATGAAATTATTTTTCTTATACAACAGATGACTACAACGATGAAACAATTCGAGCGCATGCACGCAATGACACTATTGCATACGTTACAGTAACGATAAAAACTCACAACATCGTTGGCTTTGCCCCTCAACGACACAACCTGTTATAGTCCATGTGAGAGGTTCAATCGGAATCGTACCTTCCGTCGTATTGACGGAAGGATATGAATGGTACAGACAGACATAGGTTTTAACTATATTATATTCATAACCTTTCCAAATTTATTAAAATTTTCGACGCCACTCTCGATATCGATGTTTTGATCTAGTTAGTAGGCGGAGCTATCCATAGAATCTCAATATTTGGTATATGAAATATCTATCTCAACTATCTTGACTTGTTAGGGAAAATATACTCACAGTTTGTGATCAGAATTGACCAGGTAGTGTAGAGCGATTTTAACACAAAACAAGGGGTTTTCGGATACTTATGAATCACTGCCAGCGCGCTCTACACCATGCTCTTAACATATGTATATTTCCCTCAGAGTAATGACTGCATGGCAAGCCGATTCGACGACTCTTGCCATGAGAAAAAACTAACACTGTTTATCCAGGACTCGAACCAGCAACTTTTAGCTGCTAGTTTGATCCCATGTTGAAAATGCTCGACACAATTCCACATTTAAAGAGATCAGTAGCAGTAGAGAACAGAGTAGTGATTAATTCATGATGCACACTGCTTACTATGCATTGACGGTACTTTCCTTTGTTCACAAAGTGCCCATGTCAGGAACGTTATGGATATTTTATATTAAATCATAACATTTATTCCATGAGTGGATTACAGTCATTACAGGATATGAATGCTACTGACAGACAGAGATGCTTACTAGGTTACATTTGCAACCTTTCCGACTTTAATTATTGACGTCACTCTCGATATCGATGTTTTGTTTAAGTTAGGCCGGTTATTCATACAATATCGATACTTGGTATATGGAATATTTATTACAACTGCTTGGCTCGTTGAGGAAGATAAACTAACAGTATTGATTAGAATTGATCTCTTAGGCAATATGGAACGATTCACAAAATGAACCAAGAGGTGTTTGGATAGTAGTTATATTAATGAAAAATAATATGGTATATGCATATTTTACAAACTGGTTAGGTGCTGTATACTCTTAACTCTACGCATCTCCGAGACTTGGACGTTATCAAAGGAGATAGAAGACGAAATCGGAGCATTCGAGATGTGGGTTTACAGAGTTGCTTTACAATTTTTTCCAAAGAATCGTTGAGAAAATGTTCACCCCAAGAGATCGGGGGGAGACAAATGCAGTAACTGGGCCATGCTCTCAGATCACATTGTCTCCTCTACTTCAGGGGAAAGTAGATGGGAGGGGGTAAAGATGACGACCAAGAAATACATACTGGGCAGACGTCAAGAACTGGGAAGGGAACGGCCTCTACCGGCGAACTGGCAAAAACCCCAGATGATATAAGCAAGTGGCGCACCATGACGTCCAGAGCCTTGTTGTGACGAGGAATCATATAAGATAAGATAAGATGAAATGGGATCATGATAAATATTCAATACGAAGTAACACAAGTGGCAGCAACAGATGTAGTTTAGTGGAAAGGTTTCTTTCACTTTAAGCTCGGAGCTTGCTAGACAGCTGAATTTTCTGTTTTGTTATCGGTCGTGCACACGTATAATGGATATACGATGGCCCTATTTCTATTGGCATAACTGGACAATCATTGTGCAAAAACATATGTTAATTAGGTTGCCAATTATATAGCAGTAGCTACGCACACACACACACACTAACAGAAACACAAGGAACTATTAACCCGAGACTCCCTTGTTTTTTCAAACCACACAGAGTTGGTCAATGGTCGTCAGCTCACTGGTCGTCCGTCAGCTGGTATGCACCACAGAGTAGCGTAGCAATGAGGACAATGACGCCCGCAATATGTGCCTGTGTGGGCTCAGAATGTCTGGCCTCAGGATGTCATATCTACATCCCCTCGAGACTCGACGATTGGTATCGTGGAAACACACACACAAACACAAAAGACAGAAACACAAATGACCATTAACCTAAGACTCCGCTGTTTCTCAAACCACAAAGAGTTGATCACTGGTCCTCAGCTTGGCTCCGTAGTGTGCCTGTGTGGTCCCAGGATATCCTATCATCAGCACCCCAATACTCGACAACTGGTATCGTGGGAATTTTTCATTCGTCTCAGAGTGATGAGTTCGTACTTTAGTGTCTCCTGAACAGCCACTTTCCCAACACTCGAAAACAGAATATGTCCATGCGAATCAAGATGAGGGCTGGTGATACTTTCTAGGGATGGGGCATATTCGTTTGTAGCAGACACTGGCCAGTGTATCAGATGGAACCGAGCGGTTAGGTTGTGGCTATTCATGCCTGAACAATTTACTCACGGTTTGCCGGTATATATGTCCTGAGAACCTCTTTAAACTTCTCGCTGTTTGCTATCGAGACTGTCAAATCCGGCAGTACATTTCAATACTTGATTCTTCGACAGGGAAGAAAAATTGTAGCAGTCTTCACTGGTGGCTACTAGTCGGAAAGCTTTGCTGTTGTGATGCCGCAAAGATCGACGAGCCAACTGAGCGAGGTTACCGGTCCATCGGGATGGCCAGGTGACCAAAAATTGTCTGATGGGAAACCATCAGTCTATTTATCTTGCGCTGTTCTGAATGAGATTTCCAATTGAGAAGCCTAAGCATGTCTGTAACAGCCCCATGATCTATGGTCTTGAAATATTCTAGGCAGAATCTGGCAACTCTTCTCTGGATTGCCTCCAGTTTATCGATGGGCACTTTGGTGTGGGGTTCCTAACGTTTCGTATAGGTAGTAGCCCCAGTAACACGAGGGCAGTAAACAGCCAGTCAGCAAAGTGGTCATGTCCGGTCAATTCTCATAAATTCAAGCGATAAACACATAAATGCCACAAGAATCGATACTGGGTCCACTACTTTCCTCAGTTTTCATATATGACTTTGGGAAAAATTGTGAGAATACTCTGTTCCTTTATGCAGAAGACTCCACCCTGTTCTGCGAGCTACGCTCTGGTGCAGAATCTGGAACAGCGACCTGGAGAGAATGCGATTGTGGGCGAGTGGAAGCTGACATTCGAGCCGACAAAATGCGAGACCCTCACTATTTCCAGGAAACGTGAGCCAACCAAGTTTGGACTCTACTCTGACAACACAAAATTGACAAATGTGGAGGATATGCAGATCTTGGATGAAGCATATCAACACAAGATCGGCGAAAGCTGGCCAAAGACTCACTTCGAAGTGCACTTCGAAGAGTCCCACATAAACTAGATCCCACAGGAAGAGCTACGATCTACAAGACCCAGGTTCGTAGCATCATGGAGTATGCCTCCTTATGCTGGATGTA
>JAUOBX010522282.1:0-10092 GCA_032360705.1 Eupentacta quinquesemita
AGCCAGCTCCATCCTAATGTGACGTCATATCGAAAAACGATAAAAATCGGACGATAAATCGGATAGCTCTCCGATAAGTAGAAGCTTGGGTGAATATCTCAAGCTGGGAATGGGCTATTCCACATCTAATTGGTTACACACATATTAGGTCCTTTATCATTGTCGCTGTGTATATCCGCCATAATGGAAAGAGACTGGCATTCATAAGCCAAAAAGCAAAGCGAAAAAATTGGATCGTTGCACTATACGATATCGTTGCAGTGTGACCGGGGCCTAAAAGTGCCTCCATAGCCCCATGCTTCCTTGAGGGGCTGGTCAATGTTTTTATCCCACATCGCACACTCCGGTATAAGCAACGGTTCAATAATAATAATGAAAGTGTGAGTCTCCAGAACCTGACATTCAACATGTAGCGTCCTCGGTTGACTTCGACATGATGAACTTCATGATGAACAAAATCAGATGACACCCACCCATCCCCTCCCATGAAGTCAACCTTCATATATGAATAAGAACCCTCAACATTTTTGCAGTCAACAGTTATCATGTTCACAAGGTTGTTAGACTTTGACATTTGTTGATCCAAGACAACCTTTGACATGATCCAAAGTAAATAGGGGTTGTGTACTCCGAGGGGTCAACCTGCAAACCATGTATAAACCCTCTACATCTTTGCAGTTGAACAGTATCATGATTAGAAGCGATCATATATTACATGTTCAGGATCATGAAACCAGCTAGGGATCATGAGAGAATCCATTCAAACCAGAACTTTCTAGATGCTGATTTTTGGTGATTACCTGCGCTGTCCTCATAGAACATCCTGAGTGCCTTCCGTCCATTTTCTTCCTCCAGACCAGAGTTGAAGATGCTCAGACAGCCCAGGAAAGACTTCTCCGAGAGGCGGCTGGAATAGAGAGAAGAGTCAAATTAAATCTCAATCCTATCAACTGTAAGGTACATCATAATGCAAAGGCCGATGGAAGTGCTATCAAACCCATTGTTCCTGGAGAGAGGGAAAGAGCTTGCTTGAAAACCCCTACATCCATTTGAAGTTCAAAAGTTATCCCATTCATGCGCTATCTAGCTTTTGCTGCTCCCCATTTGTGGAATGACCTCCCCAACTCCATCCGTTCGGCACCATCTGTGGCTTCTTTCAAGCCACGTCCCAAAACTCATCTCTTCACACAGCATTTCCTGTCTGCTTGACTCCTTTGTTTCCTATCCTGCTTTGTGCTGTCACCCCTGTTTTGTCTTCCTTTGTTCTTTTTTGTTTCTTTCCGTTTGTCTTTGTTTTTGTTCTCTAGGTTTGTAAAGCCCTTAGAGGCTTTTGCATTAGGCGCTCTATCAAGTCCTCATTATTATTATTATTATTATTTAACGTTACTGCACTGTCATTACCGTAATATGTCGCTTGATAGGTTTACATGCTAATAAGCGTGTAAAGTTGAATCTCCTTCTCGTTTGGTAAATCGCAAGTACATAATTCCTGAAATGTATATAGGCTCATCAAATCTGAGTTACTCAGCTTTTAGCATTATTTAGTCCTCCTGCGTTTCCCGATGAAATTGTTGTTTCGAAAAAAATATGGCACTATTCACGGATATGTACAATCTATGTGATACGAAAAAAAAATTGTTATGATGAAATTAGTCTTCAGTAGACCAAATGAAATATAGGCTGCTATGAAATGTTGTATCCATGTATTCGTTGACCCGCTGTTCCGCATCCATACATTCATATCCACAACTTCTGCCAGAATACGTGAGTTCTAAACAGTTCGATGGCACCGTATCACGTTCATTATTTACTGATGAGGTCGACATGCGAATTCCTTGCCAAAATGATCACGTCCGAGGACTAGAACATATAGCTTACTATGATTTATCTCAGAGCCTAACATGAATTATCGCATAGCCTAACGGTGCGATTTTGGACGCCATCTTGGATTTCCGTGTCAGTTCCACAAACAGTAATTCTGGGAACTTTTAGTATGATATTCTACACATATTCCTGCACCTATCCTGGAAAAGTCAACTTGTTACCAGCCATGTCTATACCTTATATATAATGCTCTTGGGCTACTATAGTATATCGAGATATTGCGAACACGGTTGTGGAATGTCAGCCAATTTCTAGTAGGCTCATCACTTCACTTCTGAGAGCAACGCCTTTCAAAATTACCATAATCCAAGGTCACGCCCCAACACAGAGGGAAAGGATGCACAGACCAGGAAATTGACGATTTCGTTGATCACCTGCGAGAAGTTCACGAAAGGACATCGCAATTGTCCAGGGTGATTGAAATGCCGAGGAATAAACGAAACATCCCAAATGGAGTCACACACAACCGAACAGATTTCATCATGATCAGAAGGCTGACATCGTAATGACCTGTGTTAAGAGGCAGGAACCATCGAGAAGGAAATTCGACCTTAAAAAGATCTTGGGGTCTGATGGGAACCCAAATGCCGCCGTTGCGTTCCCAGCTATGAGACGGGGGAAATGTGCACCACTCTGCCTAATTATTTCAAATGAAACATATGTAGACTGTGAGAATCTGCTTGCCCCTTGGCCGTCGATGCGACTAACAGCTCGCATCTGGCACAGGAAACACTTGCCTCTATGGGTTTCATCCATACCGTTTCCCTGAAACTGATACCTTCCACGAAAATGGCCGCAACAGACCCACTTTTTTGTGATGCGGCACTATTATAGTCTCCGTAGATTTGTGTTCTCCTCTCATCTATCCGCATTTCGCTATGATTCAAGCTTCGCCAGTTATATTCACATCTGGTTGTGTTCTATAATCAAGTATTCTGACCAACACTCGTCTGGATTCTTGAGACACTGCTGCCTAGTTATCCTATATATCCTAACCTACAATGTTGTTGTATTCAGAGTTTTAGGTAATCAGTATGTGCGACTGTTAAATGACAATAAGACTGAGACCTTGTTTGGAATCTACAAGATAGGAGCTCACACCGATTTTCAGATCAGCAGTCCACTGAACGTCTAGTCCATGCGTTCGTCTCCTCTTGTCTGGATTATAATATTCACTCCTGTGGAAGAACGTATACTTTTAAAGGTACTCCTGCTTACATTCGAAGCAGTGAATTGTCTCGCTCCTGCATATTTCACATAATTATTATCCTACTCAACAAACACACATTTTCGGTACTCAAATCAGCAACTGTTGGAGCCTGGACCTCGCATGAAAACCACATATTATGGAAAACGAGCATTTGTTGTGGCAGCACCAACTGTTTCGAACGACTTGTCTTTTGAAATCAGTGCTTCGCCAAATATGAACACCCTGCTAACCCTAAACCAACAAATTCAAATCAAAGCTCAAAACGTGTTTGTTTCACTAGCATCTGCTATCACTGTGCTTATCTTGTATTGGCACATCGAGACCTCAGTAATTTGTGTCTCATAAAAGAATATATTATTATTTTATTTATTACACAGTCAAGCGTTAAACCTATATTTATATACATATTAACTTTACTATAACGCCCATCATAGCCGAACGAACTGCAAGGAAGAGAAAACAGAAGACAAACAATGGTTCTTACATATCAATGCGTTTGAATTGTGTGTAGTGGCTCTTGATTATGATGATGATAACGATTGTAATGATAATGATAATCATGATAATAATAATGATGATAATGATAATGATAATAATAATTATAATGCATACGGATTCATAGAGCACAATTTGCCGAATTATACAAAACGCTGCTACGAAAAAGTTAGTTTGTAGGTCAAGTTTACTAAATGATTCACTGTATTCATTCTTCTGCAGTATATATCGTCCTACTTCTCAGAAATTCAAATAGCGACGGCCTGGCTGCCTAATTACCCCTGATTACATAGCTCAAGGGCCAGTAATATACGCAGAGGACGCTATATACATGTCTAAATGACTGTTATTATACTGAAGAGATTTAGGCGTACTGTTTATTTTCTATAGCAATGCCCCGAGGGGCACACTGCTGTTCCAGATAATGTAAATGGAGCGGTTAATCGTCATAAAAGACACTCTTAGGTAACAAGTATATCAACAAAATAAATTGTTCAATCATATAATCATGCCCTCATTGAGGGAAATCTAGCATAAATCGTTTCGATATCATAATTGCTTCACTTGTTCCGGAATATTTTGTATCTCCTGAATATCACTCTTCAATATATAGTAGCACAAAAATGTCCAACTATCTTTATTACGATGTGGCTTAACCCATCACCACATTCCTCCACATTTCGACTTTTAAGTGTGTTTTTAAAGAATTGTTATGTGAGCCGATCGAACCCTTCTATCAGGAAAATGTGACGGACAAAGAGGGTTGAAGACGCGTTCTACAGGAATCACATGTATAAATATATGTACAGTCAACGGATCCCAACATTGCGTGAACCTGAAGGTAACATTCACAATCAGACGAAAACGCTTACAGATTTAAACCGAAAGCCAACATCTGTTCTCGCTCCATCATTGGGTCAGGACTACCCTAAGTAGAGACATGAAATATCCGAAACCGGTTTAGAGAGAAGATAACTCTGGACTGGTGCATCCGCACCAAATGGTACCGAGAGAGATGTACGTAGTTAGGGGGGTGTGCGGGACTTTGTCATGCAGCCCCTGATTGCTGAGGGTGTTATGGCCTATTTACACGCTGTGATTTTTCCACCTGACTTTTCGTTCGTACGCGCTCGTGTTGGATTGGGTACCACGGAGAAAATATCTGCGCGCGCTACCAATCCAATCGGAAACGAGCGCGTATGTATGGCACAAAAAGTCGGGCGAAACAACTAGTATCGTGTAAATGAGCCTTGAGATTATTTTCATGAAGAGTGAAAGCTGAAGCAGAAGGCAGTTGAAATGAGAGAACCCCCTTCCCCTTCCCCTCCCACAAAGTAATCATGGTAAGAGCCCTGTTCGTACTTCTATCCAGTTATTACTTAAATCCTTCGTCAAAAATGACACATTTGTGCTCTGATCCTCATCGTTGAACGATGTATACGTGTCAGTTTTTCATCAGGTTCAGTCCATCCAGGAGACCTTCGGTTGCGGTATACGGAGTCAACTATCAAGGATAACATTAGCAGATCAGCATTTCGGGCATTAATCTGCAACGATTCTTCGCGAATATAAAATAAAAGTCGCCTTTGCGTGTGATTCAGGGTCATACCTTAAACCAGCGAACAAACAAGATCATATTAACACTTATGAGTACTTGGGATACTGGAGGAATGTTAACTCACTCAAACATTCACTTGGGAGATTTAGTGTGATATTAGTCTCCTGGGGATAACTAAGTAATTTTTTTAACAAGGACAGGCAACACTAGTACCGTACGAGCACAGTCTGCATGGGAAGATATCTATACCATTTAGAAATAGTATGTATATGAAAATAATGTATCATATCAGTACGCCATTTTTAGGCCTCGTAATGGCCTGAAACTGTCGATGTGAAGGAGGATGTCATTGCGCAAAGTTCTCTCACAGATATGGCAATGGTAATTCTATTCATTCAATATGTTGCCGAGAATACGGAATACGCGTCTAATCGTTCGTGCACGATGGTGATTCAGTAACGTGATTTGACTGTGTCAGATCGTTACGGGAGGCCAGAGGTCCACTTCCAGTCCGGTAATACTGGAAGTATCCCCTCTCTGGCCGTTAACTTGAGAAATTGGAACATGACCATGACGAGGGCTGGATGATTGGCACATCATCGCACATGTAGGTAATTACACGTGTTAGTAAGTACCCACCTACACACCAAATGACTGTCACAGAGGCATTACCTCATTCCGTATACCTGATGATATATTCGGAGCTAGCGGTTACTTCAATATCTAGATCTGTACTTGTTGCTGGCTTTGTAAATGTTCGATCCCCTGTCCGGTAACCAAAATAAATTTTAAATTGGCTCTCGTTGGTTTCACTAAATCCAGTTATTAGTTCAACCTTGTAATCTATTTCATAATGTTCTGCTATTGTTTGTGGTCATGTGTTACCTTTCTGGATGCTTCAACAAGCGACGATATTCCAGATTATATTTTTGATGCAATTTTTAGTTCACATTCACCAACATTCATGCACGAAATACAACCTCTTTCGAGCTTACATCATCGCGATGTACTGAGGTATGAATAAATATTGTAAACTGTGTAACATCGATAAAAAAGTTTGTTTTTCTATACATAAAAAAAACCACGCAGTGGCAGGAGTTGTGTCCAAAGCCTTGTACATCGAATTATTCCACGATGACTGCCAGCTCCTGTATCAATATGACCGTCCCATTCTAGGACATTCTAGGACATTCCAGGGAAAACACGCATTTCCGAGGATTTTCCGGTATATTAAATTATGAAGAATATTTTCTAGGAAACTGTCATTATTGAAGGTCAGCACTTATCTAACGATTAGGAACTAGCAATCCTTAATTTCATGGTTGCATGTATGAACAAAAAATTGACTCAAATTCAAGTCAGAAAAGATGACGGATATCAATCTCTCTTGAGTATGTAGGAGATTCCTATTAACAATTATGTAGAAACTGAAAAATCTAAATTTATGAAAACCATGAACAATAAACAGGTCGGTTTGGAGTAACATTGTCTGCCCGACGAGTACGACCATGTGTCCGACATATCCGGTCCACTGAAGACCTGTTTTCATCTTTCACCAATCAGTGGTCTTTAGCTATCGATTCTTAGGGCGAAAGTAGGGTTACTCCCCTTGATATTGCTAGAACTTCAGCCCTTTTATAGCATGCTGGACTATATAAGTCATTCGGGCTCAGTCCTGTCTAAATGTCTTGGAGTGAATGGTTTTGCTCCGATCGCTCTATCTCTGTCCGGGTGGACATTGCATTTGTTGCGACTTTCCCCATAATGCTGGTGTCACCCAAGGCTGTGTTTCCCCCAACACTCTTTCTCATTTCCAATATTGATCTTCTTGGCACTTCCCTCTTGCTTTCGCATGCAATGTCATTTTATGCCGAGACGATTAGGCATGTTTGTCATCACAGGTTTGTATTGTAAAATACTACGGCCCTATATGGTGTAACATGGTGTAAACATGGACATTTTACTTATTGTCAGCTGCTAATTGTTCACCAGGCACACGGGGTCAATACGGTAACCAGGCTTGTTTGGCGCTATACCTCGGTGTCAACTGGTAGAACTGTGGTCCAGATTTGGGTTCACTATGAGAGTCTGTGGAAGAGGAAGGTTGGACGTAAAAAGAGGCAATGGTATGACAACATCGGGGAGTGGACATGATTGAGCTCCGTGGGAGCTGAGCGCCTGGCTCAGAACAGAGCTGCCTGGAAAAAGATGACAAGGAGATGCGTTGAAATAGTAGCCAATCACCAGTAGCCTACTGACGGCGGCCGAATAAGAAGTAGAGGATGAGTGTCTGACAGCCTGATAAGGTGTACTAATTATTGTTGCTGGTATCGGGTGTTGGTGGTAGTGTCACAATAACATTACAACAATCCCAACATCATTCGGATTGATAGAGTGAAGTCGTACTTCATGATGTCATTGCATCATAATTATCCAAGCATAAATGAAGAATAATCAACGAACACCAACTTGAGATATTACACGAAATGGGACCTTGTACCGTAGACTTTACACACTCATGTACATGTTGATTTTCGCAATTTTTACCCTCCCGCAGTTTGAAGACTCAATATCGACTATTGAGCGATGATCGTTACAAAAAAAGAATAAATTATTGTTACTCGCCAATAGGATTCTTAGTTTAATGTCGTATAGTGGAAATTTGTAATCTTCATTTCAGTTGGGCCTACTAATTATACCAATTGTCAGATCATACAGACGATGCACCGGAATGACGACTAATATATTATGTACAGATTAGGGTGGCTGTCATATATATATAGCTGTTTATGCCATCCATATTATATAAATTAGTGTTGTGGCAGTTTTTAATTATTTGTTCTTCTCGATATTTGCAGAATACATCCTAATACTCCAAGCTTCCCGCCAAAATGGTTAAAACCGCGCAATTTCACATCAGTAGCCGATACGAAACCCCTTTCAAGTAACCAATCCGCGGTATATTTGTTACGAATGGAATAGCCTTTTAAAGTTATTTCCGCCTCACAAGTTCCAACAAGAAGCTATAAGGATAGGCAACCCTTTACTCAAATCGTTGATTCTCGCATCGATGATTCCTAATATTTTCCTTATTGGCTGCCGATTATTCCCACACGGTTGTCAAACTAGTAGGTGTTAAGCCATATATGAAAATAAGAAAATAAATTCTTTTGCTACATTTGACATCAATGGCAGCTTAAAATGAAATAGAAATCTTTTCATCCCCATCTACCTGATGATTTCGATAACCGGTGTTGCGTAAAATTGGTTCCCGGTACTGTTATATAAACGAAACCATACTCATAAAAAGGTACTCAGGAACAATAATTGAAAATTGTGTCGTAAAGATGTAGACCCTCGGGCAAGGAAATAATAACACGTTCAATCACCTAGGTTGCGAATTCATCATTGACCAGTGAATAATGAAAACACAAATAATCCTGAGGTCGTACAATATAGGGGGATCCATTCCTAGCTGACTTAGGCATGGTAGATTAATACAGTCAATACGAAGACTGGTGCAGTTGTACTGGTAACTGAAGATAAAATCCCGTCTCACAGAAATGCAAAAAGTGCTATCTCTAAACATGTCAAATCGTTTCCCGGCGTTCAGCCCGGAGTTCAGGTCCTAGGTTTTCTAGGCGTAGTGCAGTAACTGTACTAACTGGCGGCCATTGATCGATTGATTCTGTTTTAAAACTATGGCAGTATGTGTGAAATCTATGTCATGTATGTGATACAAAAATGTACTTTCGATATTGAGATTACTCTTCGATGGACCAACACAAATGTATTGACCTGCTGTTCCACATCTCCACATCTACATATTGTCCAAGAAGCCCTGAGCTTCAGGAGTTTGATATCCCTGTATATCCCGATTGATTATTTACAGTACGCTATCGTCTTACTCAATTTACGCGTCTGCGCTTTAACACATAGCCTAACATGATTTATCACATGACCTAACATGATTTACCGCACAGCCTAACATGTTACTCGATCGTTTACTGTCACTGTTTTAGGTGATATGATGTGCAATAAACATGGTGGAGGCGGAATGAATATCGAAAGGATTTAATTACAATACCCGCCTACACCAATATACTGCCCTCAGGGTTGTGCTTTATCATGCACCACGATCCCTGATAAGTCCAAGTGCTATCGACGCATGGCGCCGTTATGAAGAGTGTGTGATGTCTAATTAGCATATTTTCTCCGTTATTATCTTGTGTAGGAAGCATAATAACGCGTCCTGGGTATATTGTTTTATCAAAAGGCATCAAAAGTTATGCTCAGGTCGCCATACATATATCATATGCCTACTAGGAGTGAGCTCTAAAACGATATATAGGTATGTCTGTATGTATGTTTTCTGTCCCTCTTCCCCCTTGTCTTGTCTCCGCACTCACATATGTGGCATGCAAAGAGAGATGGTTTCACATCAATCCTACTATCCCGATTGGTAAATTCCCGTAATACTGTGACTTTATCTTATAGCATGCACCAACTCTTGCGAGTGACTTCACCGGCTCTTGTTTAGTGAATCGCAGCAGGTAGCCTGCATTTCGGAGCGGAAGAGTGGTCGTGCGGTATCAGTGACGCTTGGCAATACAATGGGTCCGGTTCAGTCCGATTCCCACATTCACCATCGGGCGTTTTTTCTCCAGTGGTGGCTGTACTCACAGTGACGAATAGCGGGGTCTTGGTTGCCAGGTTGTGCTGTGGCGCAGTGGATTTGGTATTTACGGGGTAGGGGGGATACCGAGGTTGAACTTCGAAAATACTGTTCCTGGAGCAGGTTGCTATTGATTACTGTACAGCCCAGACTCGAAAACATCTGAGCACTAGTCCACGATCAACACGGTCAGGGTTCCTCGACGAGCCTCCAGTGGCTCCCTGAACCTGCAGGAAATCAAAATCAAATCAAATCAAATCAAATCTATGT
>JAUOBX010522393.1:0-10091 GCA_032360705.1 Eupentacta quinquesemita
AGCATGGCGGAATAATACCAACATTTACATGTGTATGTAGGCCTATGAGACGTCGTAAAGTTGCGTATGCATATAGGTTGACTTGTTTATTGTATTGTACCATACATCCGGCCCATAAAATAATTATAATAATTGTTATTAACATTTTGGCGCTGGTACTGAGAGAGCGCAATGGGTCGAAGCCAATGCGTTTAAGTATCAAACATGCGAATCAGTTTAACTATATGTGGTAGGTTGCAGTGAATGAGTACTAATTAAACATGCGTGGATGATCTGGGAGAGTAATTATTTTACTTTCAGTTATTTTCATTAACAATATCACTGCATGTACGCTACTTTCCGTGACGTTATAATAGTAGGCTACGGTCTGTACATAAATGCATGAATTGGTATAATTATTGGTAGGTTGTTGGATAAGACAGTGGGGATGATGTTACGTGTCGAGTGTGATTGTAATACAATTTGTACCACTTTATGATTCGGGTATATATACATAGCATGGCTTGGCTGATAACTTCGTATAGTATTGAGCGTGTTTCTTCGTTAGGATCATGGCTTGATTCAGGGACTAGGGTTATTGTCATCGAATATATGGGAAATTGTTGCTTCTTCAATTCGCTCAGTCCCTAAAACAACGCTATCGTTTTCCTTACAGCGATTCACACCTATAAATGTTGGCTTATATTTAGTTCGTCAAGCAGATACTCCTACTGGAGCTACCCTCCTACTCCCAAATTGATCATAGTACTATATAGTAACTGACAATGAATGCATCATCATATATTCTACCAATAAACCGGCGGGTGGTGGCTACCAAGACAACATAGCATGGGTGATTCGTACACATCATGTACATATACTACACTGAGGGGACTGCAGTCTAGAGGGGACTCTAGTCTAATAGCTGACCGGAACTATATACACTTCTACCCTCGAACTGATCAAACTAACTGACAATTGATGCATCAGCATATATTATCACCAGCCTGAACCTGCTGGCGGTGCGGTGGCTACTCAGACCACATGGCAGGACGGGGTGACTGACATCCCAGCTCGTACATGTTAACAACTAAACATACTAGGCCCTTGGGTATAGTAAAGTGTGTTCGGAGGTGTCAACTTTACAAGGGTAATAAAAAGTAAAAACAAATTATACCGTGTCAGGAATGCTGCCATAAACTTATCCAATACCTTGTCAGTTCCTCCGACTGCAATTATAGTATTATTGTGTGTTTTTTCAACGATTATGGAATCTTCCTGTGGGAACGTTCGTTTGAAAATTGTTGGGCCACGGAGGACGCAGCACCATCGACCAACCCTCTCACCACCTCCCGATTTATGTTGAGGTGATACTATAGCGACCTAAAATAAAAGTCAGTGGAAGTGCTAACCCGTTGTCATAAAACTTAAACTTTCATGTATGAATAACCCTTACATACAAAACGTGGTCTCATTTCTGGGCTATCTACACAGGTTATGTCTGATGACGTCACAAGGAGAACCAAATAAATGTGCCTATTGAGTTGACACAGTAATTACAGATTTTTCTCCATTCCTGCAATGACCTCCATATAAGTGAAACGTTAATGTTTTTTTTTTCCTTTGACGTCCATGATTTCTTGTAGGTCTATTTATATATATTTAAAATTAGATGTTTGTTTCATTCATATTAGCCTAGGTTCACCTTTTCGTGTAACACATGTTTTGATTTAGCATTAAATCTGCACAGAGTATCTTTCCTTCCCCGCGTGATATCATGAAACATAACGTTAAAATGAGCCAGTTCACGGTTATCAATGCGCATGCTCACAGCGGCTAAACCGAATTAAACGTTCGGGATAAGACGAAATTCCACACATTGTCTCATCGTTACGGGGTTTTGAAACTGCCATAACTAGTTGGAAATTATGTAATTTCACCCAATCTTCGACTATGTTATTGTTCTGCAGTGTGGGTGAATGTTATTGAAGTTTTGTGGTGAAAGGATTCATAGTTATTTCCTTGGGAGTTTCGAAAGATTGCACTTCCTCCGAACGAGCGATATCTCCATTAATTACTTGGTACACTGTTCGAGCAGCCCGGTCTCCGCGCGCCCACGAATGACCTTCGACACAGATCATTAGCATACGGTGTGGAATGCAACCGTGGACAGGCTTATGAATCTAACATCATTGTCACTGTCTTATCGACTGAGAGACAGTTGGGGGAGGGGGTTGACTTAATATAGGCCTACCGATCAAAATCAATCCTAAACTCATGTTAAGCAATCCCATTGGTCTTTAGTACAGTAGTATTGAGATCTATAGACTATTTTACTTGCTATTCTCTCATTTACACCTACCCTATATCATATTGTTCTGATTGACTGTGTTAGTACTTTGAGGGTCTCAAGTCGACCGTGAATGTCAGTTCAAGATGAGTTTGGCCACCAGTTTGCCCAATAACGGAATTAATTTCAAATACAATCTCTTAGATGGGGACTTGAGAGAGGAAGGGCTCCAGTCGTTTTAGCTATACATAGCGAATAATATACCAGTCTGGGAATGTTTTCGTTATAGTCGCTTTAATTGAATTATTTCCTATAAATTCATTCAGGGTATGGTCTATCGCGAAATAATGTTGAGGATGAAGGCCATATAATAGATATACCAATTTAACATTTTAGCTCCACCAGAATAGACCGCGTATTTGTCATTTTACGAATCTTAGATGTTTGATAAGTGTAATAAAGGAAGTAATCGTGTCTTGTTATCAAGACTGCCAAAATTGTAAATATCAGCTAGTCATAAGAACCTTTTTTTCCAGATTTCTATTAATAAGGGCACTCGTGTAATAGAAAGGCTCGTACTACAGAGCAGATTATAATTAAAGTATGTGTACAACTTTAAATTCGATCGCGCGATGTCATATATCGGTTCCATGGATATTAATCCAGCACACACAGGCATACATCTACGTTCAGTTCAGTAAGAGAGGGATTCTTGACATTGTGCTAATGAGCGCTCGGATTGATGGTAATGACTGACGCCATTAGTTGAAACATGTAACGGAGTGGGATGTGTTGACCAAGAGGTGTTCGCTTGTTTATATACACAGACGTAGACCTATATATATATACACATGCCTACTTATTGGGTCACTGGCCAAGGGAGGAAAATATATACGGTATAGCAATATATGACAATGTGATGTTGTAGGCAAAACTGGCAGCCCGATAATTTTGGTGTTCGCGAGATGGATAGGAAATTGAACACCGGGAACAGTGCCAGTCAGTCTTGGACACAACTTAACGGTGCACGTGCATTAGCATGCCTCGGGTAACGTTGGACATACATACCGTATCACACAACAACTGTGTTTATTCTGATTCCCACAAGACGAATTAAAAAAAATCTTGTTGTTAGTCATTCACTCCAGTCAGTCTTACATGTTTTTCTTGAATCACTCTGATAGCTTTTGGTAATAATTGAACACAATTTAAATTTAAGAAGCGGATGTTTATCTTTCGAATACGTTGTCGATAATTTGTTCCACTCGATGTTGCGCTGTCGTTCTCTCTGTTTCTCCTGCCGAGGTGGTTTGAGATTTGTGTTAGTAGTTATGTGTTATTTAGTAGTAGTTCGTGAATGTACTCCCGCTTGTTGAGACGTATGTTCCCGGTTTTCGCGAACAGTTGGTGTAAGGAGTCGAATACAGCCATTGAAGAAGAGAGGAAGACCCACTTGATGTTTCGCAGTATGCCTGCCCTCCGTATCTTCAACTGCAATGCAAAACATGAACTTTTGATAACTTTTGAACGAGCGAACTAGAATCAGTGGAAAACATACAAACGAGAGGGCAATCCACGGAGTTGAATGTCTCATCGGTAGCTATCGCTGAGCCAACTGGCCTGGCCAACACGTTTTGCATTTCGAACCGTTCCACTGAAAACAATATACTGCATCACCTTTGTAACAATTGTATACACTGCAATTGTGAGACCAATATATAGTGACTACGGCAATGAATTGGCCAAATAATTGAGGGCTACACACGAGTAAGCTCCATCAGACTAGAAACATGCAAACGATGGTACTCTTGGAATGGGATACGAGACTGGGTCCGAATGACTTTCCACCCTCCAAATTTTGAATTCTTCAAATCTGTTGGCCTGATTCGAGGTAAAATCTGTAATTTGTGGATTCTCATCTCGTTGCAAATTCGAGAGAATGGGTGTAGTGCTGGGATATCATGGGAAAAAGGCGGAAAATTTGTCAAAACACAAATTGCCCCCAAATCAAGGAGTTCCCCTCAAAATTTTGAATTCTTTTACATTGTTGCCCCAAATTGGAGAAAAACAGGTTTGAGAAGAAAGTGAAGCAGTTATGATCAGTGATCATGTTGTCCGTGAAGGTTATATTTACCAGAATGACGATAACTAACTAGACATGTACAGGCGGGTGGTGAACCGTCCATGTGTATATCCCCGCTCTAATTATGAATATTGACCTCCAATGACTGGAAAAATTGCATATTTCATATCGTTTGCACCTCTGATGGGCTTCAAATCCACGAAGTTTCAAGTTCCAATCTGACAAAGTGCGAGGAATCGCAATTTATTACCAAAATTTAACCCAGGTTTCCTCGAAATGACTCATGTTTGTCAGTACCAACTATAGACCACATCCACCAAGTGTCGTTCATATCCGACAAATTAGGGGAATCGCATATATCACACTCATTTTGACATTCGGTGACCTCAAACTGACAGTCATGTTTCTCGAGATCATTGGTAACCAACATTTACCAAGTTTTGTTCAAATCCGAAGTTAGGAAAATCTCATAAATTACGTAAAATTGACCTTTGATCACCTTGAAATTGTCGTCATGTAGTCGTCATGGAGTAGTACATACCCACCAAATTTCGTATAAATCGAACGCACTTTATATTTTCGCATAAAACCCGCAACATAGGAGGGAAGCAATCGTGCTGCAATTCGAAGCCATCCGAGATTTTACTAGGACGGACGTGTGTACCAAGTTTCAAATCAATTGGATGAAGTGTTAGAGAAATATTGCGCTAACGCCTAAAGTTACCGGCGGCAGCGGCTGGGACGGCGGCTACACACCCAAAACACCCAGACGCCTAAATGCGTCGCGGGGATATAATAATCGAAGGATTAGGATCACACTGTAGAAATAAACGATTAGTATGCGAGGCAATGAACGGAAGCAAGTGGAAATTAAAATAATATTACTGCATGGGAGCCATGCGGAATACACAACATTACTAATGTTACGTTGAATCGATATACCAATACATGAGGCTTGGTAAACACACGTGACGTAAATACCAAGTCTATGCTACACGGAATTCCTTTCGGAATCGCACGGGGCGATTCACCGCGGGACCTCGCCGCGTCGAGCAAGCTGGGGGCAAATTTAGGCCTTCTGGAGAATAAACCGAACGAAAGCGCCACTTTGCTATATTGCTGTGGTTATTCAGAGTAAAGGCTCCCGGCACTTCCTCAGCTAGACCCTACATGGTGGACCCCACTGAGTCACCAGTAGTGACCTCGACACTCGACCTCGGTGAGATGGAGAGGAGAACTTTTTACTCCATGGGTGAAAACGGACACGCATATCGATTCGTAAGGATATTCTATATTGCGCTGGCACCGTGATACATCATGGTATCGGTTGATTACACCTATGTTGTCTGAAATTCAGAATTCCTCTTGTCAATAACGTCTTTCTAATTTGGTAATATATTATTGAATTTTCATAGTTTCATTATTATATCCTTGGAGAGCTGCATCACAGCATCAGGGTTATTAGAATGATTTTTGTGGAGATGTTTGACAGATCTTTTTCTATAGTATAGGCTACCATTACTCGCTTAATTATAAACAATTACCTGTTCGCGTCAAATTTGGTATGAAGAGTAATGAAAAAAGGTGATATTATTATCATATAATTCAATAATACATCGGGCCCATATCAGTGTTACTATAATAATAATAAATAGAAAACTTATATAGCGCCGTAACTAAAAATATATTCTACGGCGCTTCACAGGCAAGCCAGACACGAACGAAAAATACACTATTTGATCCGTACACTATTTGATCCGAACTCTATTCGATCCGTACACTATTCAGGAAGGAGCTGGGGATTTGCAAGAATAAACCAGATGGGTGGATGAGGGCCAAGGGGGGTGGCCGATTCATCGTTTTGAATAAATAAAGAATAAATGGAAAGAGCCTATTTCATTGTCCCTAAATCCCATATTGAAGGTTCCGAACTCGTTTTATATCTTCATGCTATCTACATTGATAGGTTAGGTCTGATGACGTCATGAGGGGAAACAAATGGATGTCTTCTCTGAGTTTACACTATAATAACTGATTTTTCATTCCTCCATAAGTAAAGACTGCAGGCCAATTTTCCAGTTCGAAGTCAATGATTACTTGCATTTATATCTTCTTTAAATATAGTAACTATACGGCAATGAATTGGCCAAATGATTGAGGGCTACACACAAGTAAGTTCCATCAAACTAAAAAAAAGGCTGACGATGGTACCCTTGGAATGAGATTCGAGACTGGGTCCGAATGACTAGTTTTGACCCTCCAAATGTTAAATTCTTCAAACCTGTTGGCCCAATTTGAGGTAAAATCTGTTATTTGTTGACTATGACCTCGTTGCAAAAATTCTGAAAAAAAGGTGTAGATCTGGGATATCATGAGGAAAAGGCGGAAATTTGCCAAAACACAAACAGGGAGACACTTCAAGACAATGACTAATAACTAAATTCTCGAAGGATTAGGATCACACTGTAGAAATGAACGATGAGTAAGCGAGGAGACGAACTAAAGTTGACATTAAAATTAGTTTATTGCATGAGATCCATGCAGAGAACGCAACATTATTATTGTTACGTTATTTCGATACACGCGTAATACATGAGACTGGGTAAACACATCGTGACGTGAATACCGAGTCTATGCTACACGGAATTCCTTTCGGAATCGCACGGGGCGATTCACCGCGGGACCTCGTCGCGCCGAGTAAGCTGTGGGCACATTTAGGCCTACTGGAAAATAAACCAAACGAGAGCGCCACTTTGCTATATTGCTGTGGTTATTCAGAGTAACAGCTCCCGGCACTTCCCTAGCTACACCCTACATGGTGGACCCCACTGAGTCACCAGTAGTGACACTCGACCTCGGTGAGATGGAGAGGAGAACATTTTACTGCATAGGTGAAAACGAACACGCATATCGATTTGTCAGTTTGTAAGAAAATTATATATTGCGCTGGCACCGTAATACATCATGAGACTGTCTGTTGGTATCACATTCAGAGAGAAATTCCTATATTAATTATCAGTTGCTTACACCCATGTTGTCTGAAATTCATAATTTCTCTTGACAATAACGTCTTTCCGATCTAGTGATATATAATTGAATTTTCATAGTTTCATATTCATATCCTTGGACAGCTGCATCAAAGCATCAAGGTTATTAGAAGGATTTTTGTGGATATGTCTTCCACTATAGTATAGGCTACCATTACTCGCTGAATTATAAACAATAACCTGTTTGCGTCAAATTTTGTAGGCAGAGAAATGATTTTTTTATATATTATTATCGTATAATTCAATAATACATCGGGCCCATGTTGGTGTTATTATTAAATATAAAATATATCTTCATAAGATCATCAGTCACAGTCGATATCGATACTACCATAGATACTATATCAATATACAACTATCACTCTATACATTCGATGGGAAGATGGGCTGAGGTTTAGAACACATAAATGACCCAGAATTCAATCATAGAAATATGATTAACATTATTCGCATAGAGCGTTGTTATGTCCACAGTTATATCTTTTACGTTGTGTAACAGGTGTTACATCGTAAATTGACATCTAAGGGAGGGACTGATAACTAGGTCATGTGTTATTCCAGCTCAAACCGACCGTAGCCCTCTAGTCAATTGGAAACACATTTGGAGTGGCGCACTGCATGATATGTTTATTCGCTTCTGGGCACGAATAAAGTTGCAACTTAATTTATCAAACATCACAGCAGTGTTCAGCGACACGCTGGATTGCCAGGATTTTGGATGTTGAATGGGGACCTACGTATTCAAAGGATGTATCTCGTTGTCTACTGAATTTACGAGGTTCAAAATACGATGTCAACATCGGAAACCGAAGTTTTACCTTGCTTATTTTAAGAAAAATAGAGAGTGGCTGCGCGGTAAACGTTCAATTACGTCTGTCAGATAGGTAATATAAATAGCGGTGCAGCGGGAGAAGGAATATAACACGCCTGCGTCGAAATCCGTACACTATTTGATACGTACACTATTTGATACGTACACTATTCGATCCGTACACTATTTAGGAAGAAGCTGGGGATTTGCAATATTGAACCAGATGGGTGGTTGAAGGCCAAGGGGGTGGCCAATTCATCGTTTTGAATAAATAAAAAATAAATGGAAAGAGCTGATTTCCTTGTCTCTATATCCTATATTGAAGGTCCCAAACTCGTTTCATCTTCATGCTATCTACATCGATAGGTAAGGTCTGATGACGTCATGAGGGGAAACAAATGAATGTCTTTCAGTTCTGAGTTTACACAATAATTACTGATTTTTCATTCCTCCATAAGTAGAGACTGCAGGCGAATTCAATTATCACTTTCGAAGTCAATGATCACTTGCATTTCAATCTTCTTCAAAATTATGCTTTTCATATCAGGGTCACCTTTTCCGTGTAGTGTGACAGAGCTTCAAAAATACGATTTTCCATAATTTTTCTACTGAGCCGGTATTTGCTCCCCGTGTGACGTCACAAAACATTGCATAGTAATAGATCTTACCTCACTTTCACTGTCTTATCGACTAAACGACAGTCATAGGCTGCTTTTCCTTGATATGCTAATCAAAGAGAATCGTAATCGTCATGTTCAGCACTTCCATTGATCAAAATATAAACCTCACTAGACAGTCGAAGCACACGGATCCCGCAAAATGGTTTGTGGTTTTCGTATTCTGTTTATCCGGCTGTATTCTATGTAGCGCCTTGTCAGGCATCGTGTACCCCTTCGTCCCAATTTTTCGCAACCGATGACGTAGACCTTGTGGGTCGTTTCGGCGAGTCTCACCTCCTATTTTATTACTCGAGTTCCCCTTTAATATACCCCCGATCTGTCCGTTCTCTGATTGCCGCCTCCACTGGGAGAGATAACTCAACGCATCCATATACGTGTTACACTATACGCCGAACAGACACAACAGGGTCTACCGATGACGAAGCTCTAATCACAGTTGTTTCCCTGGAAGAAATCACACCTCTTTCTCCCTCTTATACTCTGTATGTATAAGAGTATAACCTATATTTAGGATATTACTCTGGAACAGAACGTGAAACACAGTTTTGCTGTTGACCACGTCGTTGGTTAACTAATCACCGAGCTAAGAATTATCACATCCTAAATTCAAGATGTCATCCTAGAAAGAAACTAAAAATGCCCCTTTGCTTACAGGCCACAATAATTAGAGAGAGTAATGGGTATCCGTATTTACATTGCCAAAAACTAGCTTTGTAAAAGTCAAATCAAAAAGTGGTTATTGTGAAGTCATTCTGTAATATGTGCTAATTTCTAAATTGGGCAGCGAATAGCTGGCCAACTTTAGTTATACCTATGGCCAGCCTTTGCTCCACTCAAGTTACCCGATCATTGCCAGTTTTCACCACAGCTTAGCTAAAATGGTTTAGCTAAAATGGTGCATCCATAAGCAAGCTTCAGACTACCTCCTTACTATGCTTAATATTCGCGTTTCATCCTATAACATCAGGAGCATTTCTTCAAATTTGCTCAATATTCCGAGGACGCGTACCAAGCGCTTCGGTAGTCGGGCTTTCTCCGTTTGTGGGCCATATCTCTGGAACGGACTGCCTCCATGCATTCGTGACAAGGCGTATTTTCTTGCCTTCAAGAAATCCTTACAGACGCATCTCTTCAGGGAAGTGTTTGGCTAATTAGGCTTCTCGTTGTGCTTGTCATCGTCTTGCCTCGTGTTTTTTCGTGT
>JAUOBX010522504.1:0-10091 GCA_032360705.1 Eupentacta quinquesemita
CAAAACCGAATAATGTACATTTGGGCTGAAATGCCGAGTTGGTATAGGGACTCGTCTCGGGACTCGGACCCAAGGACTCGGTCTTGACTCGGACACAGAGCTGAGGACTCGGACTCGAATGCTAGGGACTCGGATTGGAGGGACTCGACTCCATCACTGATCGTTACCACTGTTGAGGGGGCTCTGGAGCCCTGTGTGACCTCCCGAGGGGCCCCGTGCCGATAGTTATTTGCAGGCTGAGGAGTGAGCCAACAGTCGCACTCAGAAATTACCATACCTTGACCGATCTACTTTTCTGGCGAGAGCAGTCTGAAGTTAGCAGATTACCACCCCTTGACGCGATTCTCTCGGACCATCGGGTGTTTTTGACACCATTTGTAATTGCAATCATGGCCTTCCATATGCAGGGTGAACCAAGCCCCCTAGTCATTGATAGGTAACAGGAAAATGGGAATTGAAAAGCTTTTGGCAATGTTCTTGGAGGGTTAGCCAAATCCACTGTGGGGGAACCATTGCTGATGGGACTCTGCCACGTGCAAGCATGGGTGAGACGGGTATACTCTGAATAACTACCCTTGGCTGCGAGGTCTCTCAGTCCCTGCGGTCGGCTCCAGGTCAAGTCTCTTGCTGACCTGCCACATTAACCTCCCTGGACATTCGGCAACTTTATCCATGGCCTCATTCAACATCAGAAATGTAATCAGACATTTTACTATAATCTGTTACATATCAATACAGTCAATTCTTGTTTGCCAACAACTCAAATAGTGCAACTGACCAATTTCCCAGCAGAAGTTTTAGCTCACCCTAGCCATATGGCTGCCTGGCTGGGTGATCTATTGTGATCATGCAAGTCAATTCATTGAATCAAATTGTTAGCCTTCAGGTCCGAGATCATCTAGTGGGTCATTCTGTGGAAATAATAATGAAAATAATAAATATTTGTATGCCACTTTCAAATGCATCCAAAAGCGGCTAACAATTACCAAATATGCCAGATGTTAGGGTTATGATAGGATAATCATGAAAGATAGTCATAATGATCAGGTACCAATGCTGCATATGTGAAAATGTCAAATGCTTCCAACCGGGGTTCACTGGTCTTCGTTTTCGTATCAACTTTCATGGTGTCATGACTCGTGTGATCAGACCATGACTGGGCATAAATTAAATCAAATAAGTCTCGAGGCAATAAAGTGTAGGCCTTTCTCTGATAATTGAAATCACCTGTGTTTTGGTTGTGATTGCAGTAGATTGAACCGCGCTGCATACTTTTCAGCTGTCCGTCCCCACTCAAGTTGTATTTATCAATTCGACCTAGGCTATGATGCAGATCCCATTGTGAAATGTATCATGTCCCTCGGATCCCCTAGTTCAATTGGCAGGGCGCATGCCTGTAAAGCGAGAGGTCCGCCGTTCGAATCCCGGTGGAGCCATGTGCTTCCCACTACTACCAGATTTCTGATCTTCAGCCATAATTTCATATAGTTATAGTACACAATCCAGAATAATGTTAGGACAGGTGAAATGTCACATAACAGTTCGTGGATTCTCTGTTGGAGTGGTGAATTCCTATGGAACACTCCTCAGTCGTAAGGCTAGTCCGTTGGGACTCCATGTGTCATGGACTAGGACCAAGTCCTTTGGTGGTGATTTGGACTGCGCTGTTGAATCCGTGCAGGTCAGGGTGAGAACGTGGGTGTCACTGAGTCATTCACTTACCTTGACGGTGTCATTAGTGGCAATGCGTCATGCGAACCGGAGGTTAGTAGACGCCTCGGGTTGGCATACGGTGTCATGAACTGACTGAACAGTGGTGTGTGGCGGTCGCGATATCTGAGCAAAGGAATCGAGCTCCATGCCTTCAGCTCAGAAATACTTCCATTCTTGCTACACTCTAGAGAGGCGTGGACGCTCACTGTTGAGATGAGGCAGAAATTGGATTCCTTTCTGACTACCTCACTTGGCTGCATCCTTGGCAGTGTTGGAGGACTCGAGGCCAGATAGTGGTGGCCTCGGCCTTGTCCCGGAGGGTGCGGCCCTGGCCTCGGAGCTCCCGGCCTCGGAAATATGGTCGGGGCCGGGCAATTTTCGTGAAGTCATTCTCTTCAATTATTGCGTAGAGATAATAAAAGCATGAAAAGTGTCATGCCTAGATGGCCTTGAATAATTGTCAATATTGAAGACCACATCAATCAATGTGGGCAGATTATATAAATGTGAATTCATAGGTGCAGTGCAGCGCATACAGTTTGTAAATGCATACTACAATCAGTCAGTCCTCCACACACAGTAGGCTATACCGATATTGCAAACCTCAAGTCATCCAAGCACACATATCTGTTATTATGTACAATATCATGTTTCGTGACATAAAATGGGACTGACGTTGGGATGACCTCTATGCTATCAGGTTATTCAGGACCAACTGCAGCCCACATTCAAGTCCAACAAAATTTGAGAAAATTGCATGAATGCATGGTCACAAGTTTGACCTCTGGTGACCTCAATTGGAATATCTCCCATGGTTTGATATGTTTGCATAGAACCTGCCAAATAGAGGGCGGCAGTCATGCAGTGACGCCCACTCACCGCGGCCTTCTGAACACCCAACACCATAATAGTCCCATCAGACATATATGAATATATATATATTAATATAAATATATGCTTTTTAAAATGAGTGCACGATTTGTATGGTAGCAGCTATGTATACAGGCAAATGAACTACCCGGGCGTCTACCGCTGTTCAATTTCTCGCAGTGATCAGTGATGTGCTTTGCAAGGCCGATTTGCTCATGTCTATTTCACTTGTTGGAAGATTTTCACTTTTAAACCACGTTTGCGTTCCTGAACAGTGAACACTAGTAGGTGTAACGTCTGGGATGGGCCCAAACTGGAATATGCATGTTAAGTATTCATTCCTAGGTTTAGCCGATGGCAAGGGAAGGCATGGAGTACGGACCCTGGGCGTCAGCAATAATACCATGTTCAATACCTTATGAAAATTTTCCTTTGATATTTTCCTTTTGATATAATAAGTTTCCGGCCTCGGCCTAGGAGGGTGCGGCCTCGGCCTCGACTTTGAGGCTGACGCCTCGGCCTCGGCCTCGGAGGGGGTGGCCTCGGCCTTGGCCTCGGAAGGTGCGGCCTCGACTACAACACTGATCCTTGGATACCGCTGGCAGGACCGTGTGCTCAATGTCAGGGTAATTGGAGAGGCGGATATGGTGAGGGTCAGCTGCCTGATTCGTGATCGTCAACTGCGCTATTTTTAGGCATATGATGACACGCCTTCCAGCGGGCGACCCGGTTCATCGCGTCCTGTCTTCACAGGACACGGTGGGATCGAGTCCGAAAGAAGTCAGTCTGACGTAAAGCTGGGGACGAATCTGTGCCGTTTACTCGGAGTGAGAGCCATCAACAATTCGATAGAGGTAGTAACTCTCGCACCGCAATATTAGAAATTACCAGTGATGAGTCAACACCGGTCTCGGTCTCAGATTCCCCTTGAATTGCCGGTCTCGGATTCGAGACCGAGCCCGCTATACCCACAGTGTAGAGACTCGGAATTATGAGGCCGGTCCCGATCTCGGCCTCCCGGGACTGGATTACATCCCTGGAAATAACTTGCCCCAATGAGATTTCAAATTGAAATGGCTTGTGTCCTAAAGTGATATAGAGTCTCCACTCTCCACCAATTATGGGAGCTGCAAATAGTTCCAATTAAATTGCTATCCCTAATCTTTTAATGGTAACAAACGTCTCACGAATCTGCAAAGGCTACCATGCTGGGAATCGTCCAATCGTGACCATTGGTGACCACACCTCGCCAATGTAGTCTAGAATCCCCATAGGAACAGGCATGTTACACTACTCGAAAATACAGGCCTGCAGAGGAGAGCAACGAATCTGATACCTGGTACCGGTATGTGAGACCTGAGCTTCGAAGACTGACTACAGGCTCTCCAACTCTCCAACGGATCAGTGGAGAAAAGATCGAAATGTACAAATGTTTGAAGTGATATAGTCCAACAAATATCACAGCTGTAAGGGGGAGTGGTTGTCTATCGCCAGCAGTGAGTACCTTGCACTTGCCTGGGTGATATCGCTGAAGTCACTTGTCGGATCATTCTGCAAGATTTGCAATTCCAGGGTCGTAGTATTGTCTCTGAAAATCTTATAGTATATAACAAACAGTATTGGGTCGAGGGCAGTACCGATACTTCCGAGGAAGTGAGGAACCATCTCCTTCAGGACTCTGTGATGTCTATAAGATCGAAATCCAGTTAACTAGAATCTCTAATATAGCCTACCATACGACTGGAGGCTTCATCTCTCCTCAGCAGGCGTTGATGCTTTCATGACGAAGTCTAGATAAATGCGATGCAGTCCAAGCTTCCGCCATTATCAGAAATTTCAATTCAGGTATCCAATACATGTAGGCTATTACTTGCATTTTTGTGGATCGGTCTGGAATTAATCCAATCGCCTGTTCTAAAATAATGTAGGCCTATATACTTCCATAATCCATATAGTTGAGAATGTGATTCCTGCCGAATTTGTCCATATTTTTTTTTATAGACAGCAAATAGGGCTCACAAACCTGTACGAAGATGACGATTTTCTGTTGCCCGTTATAGGGAGACGCCTATTGTTTTTGGTACAAGGTCAAGGTCATCGAAGGTCACAGTAGGGCGAACCTTATAAATCTTGACAGTTGACAATGAAGCATTTAATTGGGAGCGGCCTGATGGAAAGTTTCGTTCGTCTGTGTAAACTTTCATGGCAATTTGTTTTGTGACGACCAGATTCCTCTTGTTGAATCAAACCATAATTACCATAGGCATATAGTCGGGATAGTGAACTACCCGTCCGACAATGATCCTGTTACGAGTTATCTCATGTTATCAATCGGATTCGTTCGGAATAGAGATCGGATTAGCTCAGTTGGTACAGCTTAGGTGGTTAGAAGGTTGCTAGTTCAATCCCAGCCGCCAGGCTTTTCCGTTTCCTCGTCCAACCCAGGCGCTTCGGGAACCTTGTGAAGTGATTTGTGAATAGTGGCGTGCGCCGAATGTGGCAGCTCTATTGGGATGTCCCCCAGGGAAAACTATATGATGACACACGGGACGCGTGTGTCGCGATGGAACAGCGCGAATTGTCGGCGTACTATATGGTACGGGTTTGACAAGTCACTGATGATCAGGGGTAATATGCTGTGAAGCGCCTTAGAGCAGCCACTGACCGAATAGGGCGCTATATAAAATGGGGTATATCATCATCAATATATATGTGAATACAGGACTTGAGCTAATAATTGTCATTGACACCTTGTCAACAAAGCTCTTTTGGGAAATAGGAAGTTGTGCTCATTTGTGTGTACTTTATCTAGTGACTTTCTTCGACCTTTTTGACCTATTGACCTCGTTTAACATCTTCAGCGGAGGCTGAACTTTTATGATCACCAGATTTGTTCCGTTGATGCAGAACACACCAATGAGAGCCTATGCGGAATTATTTACAGACCATTGTTCTGACACAAGTATAGGCCTACTTTTATGGCACTTGGTACTTAGGCCAGCAAAACATTCTTTCATATGTGTAACATGTCTTTAGAAAGGGTTGATCGTGCGAAACACCGTTCCATATACTTTGCAAAGAACTACGATCATGGCATGACCACGGATTTGGCTGTGCCTGACTTCAGTGAAGCCTCCGACGAAGTCCCACATCACCGTCTTCTTCGAAAACTTGGGTTCTAAGGCATACGCAACCTAACCTTGGATTGGATAAGCTCATTCCTCATAGACCAACTACAGAGAGTAGTTGTGAACGGGAAATGCTTACCGTGGAACCCAGTGAATGTACCACAAGGAACAGTCCTCGGACCTCATCTATTCATCCTCTTCATAAATGACGATGCACTATTGCAGATTGTGTGAACACATGAACAATAATAATAACTCAGGTTATTTGAAGATGACTTTAGGTCTATCATTTATGAGCCCGCCACCTCACGAAATGACGAATTGTAGTTCCAGAACGCCCTTAATAATCTAACATCAGACTGCAGATCAAAGCAACGGGGAATGAAATTTAATTCCTCAACATGTAATGTGATGTATGAGGATTTTCAGGAAGCGCCGACCGTGAAAAGATGAATACAGTATGCGTGGAGAGGTCGTGGAAGAAGTTAGTGAAGACAGATCTATTGGGGTGATCCTCCAAAACAAGCAGACCCAACTAGCTGCATCCGAGGCTTCCAAGGCACTGAATTTTATCCAGAGAATCCAAGTTACTCATCGCTCAGGAAAAGTTCAAGAAAACTTAACCGGCTCGACCCCACCTGGATGGATCAAGCTCCCACTCGGTATGTTATGTGTATTCCCCATGAGGAGTGCATGATCCCTATTGTTTTGGGGTCAGGTCAAAGGTTAGGTCATCTGATGTCAAAGTCTGAAAACCTTGTGTACAGCATAAGTCCACAATGGTTATCCTGAGCAGGCAATTACATGACCCCATTGTCTTGTGGTGTATGGGTTCCTCATGCAAAGTACACAATCTCCATCGTAGAGGCCATCACAGTCTAGGAAGCACTAGGAGGCCAGGTGAATATCTAATTCATCGCTTTGAAACTTACATAAATGAAAAGAGCATATTTCTAAAAAAACAAATATAAAATTTGAAGTTCCCAACTCATTGTATCTTTGGGTTATGTTCATCGATAGGTCAGGTCTGATGACGTCACGAGGGGAACCAAATGAATGTCCCTTCTGAGATTACACAATAATAACTGATTTTTCATTTCTCCATAAGTGAAAAGTGCAAGTGATTTTTTTTCCTTCAAAGTCAATGAATACTTGCATCTATATCTTCCGAAGTATTATGTGAGGTTTTGTTCATATCAAGTTCACATCTTTCGTGTGACAGTTTTGTAAAAGTCAACTTTGCATTGACTTTGTACAGAGCATGCATTTTCCTTCCCCCTGTGATATCGAAAAACATTGCATAATAATAGATCTATTCTCATTTCCACTGTCTTATTGATCGAAATACATTTTGGGAGTCGATTTTCTTCATAAACTGGTCGAAGGGAACCATTATCTGCAAAGTCATGTTCAGCACTGCCATTGACCTTTAACAGCTGTGAGCATGCACTTTGCATGATAACCGTGAACTCGCTCATGGAGCTACCAAATAGCAGCCCTAGGTGCGAGAGTGTAAAATGCCTGCCTCATTTGGCTTCTTAGGAAGAGATATTTCTGCTTTGCATGATTCATTAGCATTCTTCGTAGAGCACCATATGAATATTTATCATCAATTTGAAAACTAACCTGAGCATCCGTGTCTGTAGACAGTTTGATGTGACCTCGGCGTTGTTTCCGCATATCGGGTGGAATACCAGCAGTTCATCAAACTGACCAACATCATCTGAAACATTAATTGACGGGAAGAATAAACCCAATCTCAAAACATTTTTCATCTGTTAGCATTTTATATCCATAAGGCATCTGGGGATATTATGGTTTTGGGGGTGTGGCCCCTGCCCTCTCGGCCCAAAACTTAAGTCGTTAGCGCAATAACTATCGAATGCTTCTTACAATCAATTCGAAACTTGGTACATTTCAGGCCCTATTAAAATTTTGGATGAGTTCCAAAGTGTGCGTTCCTGCATGACTGCTGCTCTCCATTTTGCATTTTTGTGCAAAATTTTCAAGTTCCTCCAATTTACACACATTTGGTGAGTGTTGGTCCTGAAAAAAATGGGGATGATTTCAAGGTCACCAAGGTCAAATGTGTGTGATTCATGCAGTTCTTCTAACATTGTCGGATTCAACAATACTTGTTGATGTGGACTGCAGTTTGTCCTGAAAAACATGACAATGATATCAATGTCATCATTCAGAAGTCAAATTGGGTAATTTATGCAATTCCCCTAACTTTGTCAGATTGGAACAAAACTTTGTAGATGTGGACTATAGTTGGTCCTGAACAACATCTAGGTCTTTTGAAGGTCATTGGATTATGCAATTTGTTCAATCATCAGGGGTCAATATTCCTAAATAACGAGGGGATATACAGGTGGGCGGTCTAACCGCCTGCACATGTCTAGTTCGGGCTGTGATTCCGATTGTTTCGTATTGGAGGAGGGAACCCCTCAGAGACTTTGCAGGATGTTAGATTTTGGTTGGGTTCAACAGTAAGAATGTTGCCATGGTCCTATCAATACTTACTGAATTTTGGTAACAAATTGCAAAAGATTATTGTAGGAACTTGGCGATAATGTTCCAATAGGAATCCTGCCGAGTTCCCGTAAGGGAGGATCAATAAAAACAAACAGACTACTTAGCTTTCAAAAAACCACTGGGTACCCAAAAGTAGACAATAGCTATTTCAAATACTCACCAAAAAGACAGAAAGCCCCGCCAGGGCAGCTGATCAGTGTTGAGCAGTAAATGCCTAAGTAGTAACAGTCGAGAGGAACATCACAGCATACCATGGAACAGGTATAAAAGGGTGATTCCATAGGTGCGTATTGAATATGCTGGGCGAATATTCAATACGCACGGGACACTTATAATGTATTTCAATAAGAGTGATTCCATAGGTGCGTATCGAATACATGCATATTGAATATGTGTGTATTGACTGAACGCTACATGTAGTGTCCAAATACGCAGGTAAATTAATATACAGCAGTGTTGGCGCTAAGCAGCGCATTTGCGCATTTCGCTCACTTCTAGCGCCAATCCCGCATTGAAAAAAAAAATGGGGGGGAATTCCACCACCTCTCAGAATTTTTTTTATTTTTATTTTTAATTTTTTTTACTCCCCTGTTTTTGGGTCAAACCCGATTCTAGCAACCTCCAAACAGTACTGCTGATGCCCAACTGTCATTTGCTAATGCATAGATCTAGTACAAAATCAATTATTGTCGAAGAAGTTCACATTTATCAGGAATTTCTGAATTTGCGATCCCGATTCTCTCCCAATTTGTGAAAAATCCCCCTCAAAATCTTGAAAATCCCTCCAAAATTTCTGGAAGGGGAGGAAGTCCCCCCCCCCCCGGATTTTGAAACCTAGCGCTAACACTGTACAATATTTAGCGGTATATATAATATATTCCATATAATGGGCCCCAGGCCCGAACCCAGGGCCATTGCTAGGGTCATGCGATTGGGGGGTGTGTATGTCTGTAATTCCAACTGGGTATTTCCAACTGAGGGGCGGTGCGGAAATGATTGACCTGGGTCTGGGGACTAAGGGGAGTGGTGTATCCCTCCCCTCTGGGAAATTTGACAATTTTAAAATGGCCTTAGATGCAAACTGGTGCAATCTAGCACATCTGAGCACCCAGCTAGTGTTTTGAGAGAAATGACTTTTTACAAGGGACAGATTATATTTCATGTGAAAATGTGCCCCCTTCCCATTGGTAATTTTCCACATTTCGAATAGTCTCAGGCGTAAACTGGTGCAATGAATCACATCTATGCACTCAGCTAGTTCCGGGAATATATAATGATGAAATTTTACTAGGCTGTGCTATAGACAAATTCTGACTGGAATTTCACAAATTCTGACTGTCTCATTTTGGAGGGGGAGAGACACCCCCCGGTCGCAACGGCCCTGCCCAAACCAAGCCCTCAGCTCAAAATTCCCGAACACCCCCAATGGCCATCTACCTAGGGATCATTACATGTGACTTCAAAGGAAATCAATTGAGACTTGCGGGAGGAGATGCATTTTCAGTACCAAATTTCATAAAATGGGCCTTTGAGCCCAAGTGGGACCTTGGACCTTCCTGAACACCCCGAAGGTACGGCTGTTAGACCATCATTATGACCAAACATCAGCACTGTGCAACCAAATTTTTGGGAGAAGAAATATTTTGCATGATTCCACATAACGGGCCCCAGGGCCCACACTGGGCCTCATGCCCAAAATTCCTGAACACCCCTGATGGCCCATAACTTGGTCATCATCATCACCAAGTTTCATAGTCATCCATTGAAGGTTTCAGGAGGAGTAGCAATTTGAAGTCAATTGTGGACAAATAGATAGATAAAAAGATAGATAGAAACAGCCAT
>JAUOBX010522726.1:0-10090 GCA_032360705.1 Eupentacta quinquesemita
TGAAATTATTGCCATGATTTTCGGGACTGACTGTTAACCACATCCACCAAGTTTCGTTCGAATCCAATGAAGTTGAAAAAAATATGCAAATTTGACCTCGAATTGCCATGTTTTTCAGGATTTAATGTAGTCCATATCCACCGGGTTTCAGTTGAATCTAACAAAGCTGAAAATATCACTCAAATTTGACCGACCGGTGACCTCAAAATTACCACCATATTTTTCGGGACCGATCAATGTAGTCCATATCCACCAGGTTTCGTTTGAATCCAACGAAGTTGAGAAAATAACGCAAATTTGACCTCTGGCGACCTCGAAATTACCGCCATGTTTCTCGGGACCAACTGTAATCCACATCCACCATGTGTCGATCGGACAAACTTGATATTTTCGCATAAAACGAGTAAAATAGAGGACAGCAGTCATGCAACAATGCCCACTTTCGAACCCATCCAATAATTCTCTGGGACAGGCGTGTGTGCCGAGTTACAAATCATTCGGACATTGCGTTGGAGAGTTATTGCGTTAACACGAACATTTTCCGGTGGCGGCGGCGGCGGCGGAGACGGCGGCGGCGGAGACAAGGAAGGCAAAACCATTATATCCCCGAAATTTCTCGATGGGGAGAGGCACAAAAAATTTCGTCAAAAAATATAATACAATCTGTTCCTCGTGGAAAGTCATTATTTTTCAAAAACGAGCTGGTTGCTTAGATGTGCTAGATTGCACCAGTTTGCATCTAAGGCCACTTGAAAATGGTAAAATTAGACCTCTTAGACCCCTCCCCCATGTCAACCATCTACCGCATCGCCCCGTAGTTGGAAATTCCTCGTCTCAAGTCCACATCCGTTTCGTGTCAATCGGACAAACTTGATATTTATGCATGAAACGAGTAAAATAAAGGACAGCAGTCATGCAACAATGCCCACTTTCGAACCCATCCAAGAATTCTCTGGGACAGGCGTGTGTGCCGAGTTTCAAATCATTCGGACATTGCGTTGGAGAGTTATTACGTTAACACGAACATTTTCCGGTGGCGGAGACGGCGGCGGCGGAGACAAGGATGGCAAACCATTATATCCCCGAAGTGGGGATATAATTACGCTAACATACTATGGCACATCTATCAGAAGCTATCACAAGTTATGGATGGACCTTCGTAATTTGCAAAAAATATATCTTTTAAAACGAGTTGTATGCCTAAATGTGCTACATTGCACCAGATTGCATTCAAGGCTATTTTCAAATGGTAATATTCTCCAACGGCGGGCGAGGGACACATTTGTATATAACTATATATTCCCCCCATAAATTGGATCGTAAGATAATCTAATCTTGGTAGCAAGGAATCAGTATTTCCAAAACGAATTAGGTCCTTGCATATGCTATATTGCACCAGTTTACATCTGAGGCCATTTAAAATGGTAAAATTAGACCCCTTAGACCCCTCCCCCATGTCAACCATCTACCGCACCGCCCCGTAGTTGGAAATTCCTCGTCTCAAGTCGGAATTTCATACCTCCACACACCCCATTCGCATGACCCTAGCAACGGCCCTGGTTGTGAGACCTACTTTCATTCTCGCACCATACGACCCCACCGGGCTGCTATTTTGAAACTCATTCATGCAATTCGGACCTACCACAAACGGTATTTGGCCGCATCTACCAAGACGTTCACGATTACGCTTAATTGTGTAGGAGAGCTAGTGCATCAGCGCCCTACAATCGAGTAATCGATGTACATCAATGTAGCAAACTAAAATGGAGACGAATGCAGCCCAATCCGACGATATACCTGTTGTTACCTAGATACATCCAATGCCAACTTCTCTTTGCAGTATAACCTACCGATTGTGAAAGTAAATCTGTTGTAATTCACTTCCAGGATTCGCGACTGATGTGGCCTGGTGATTGAATATATTTTTCCTAATAAATTATTCCGTTGCTCGCGTGAATAATCCGGTACGGATAAGGCAATAGCCAATTATCGCCCATTTCCTTGACAATCTTGCCCATTATCAGTTGGCATTGCCGCGTCCTGAATCGGTTGCTAGGAAGAAATGACATACAGCAGACGGTTGAGTCAGCGCGGGCGTTTTGACTGACAAACATCTCTCAACAAGAGGTTGTTAAAATAGCAACAGGATTACCTGATTACGGAGCCAAACGAGTGCTTGCGCAACGTGGAGGTGAATCGAAATTCGGCTGTATTTAGCAGTTCATTTGATTTATGGTTAGAATATGGGGATCAGTCTTTTTTTATTTCAAGGAACCTAATTCGCGAAATGAATTGAACGGTTCGACGATCTAATTGTGATCAGCGACTAATTTCTTACGGATCTATCTCTACATCAATACATATTGATCGAAATCACCGAATTATTACCCGATTCATCAGGTTCAACTAACCTAGACAATTGGAGAGTTCTGTGAATATTTGAGTGGATTGGATTTTCGTGAACAAAAAGGTTAATCGATTCATCCGACTTTTTACGGACTACTATTCGATTTCAACAATCGAATGCATGTCGTGTTATGCTAAAAAGGTAGGCTTTGTTATATAAGTGAGAATGTTTTAACGTTTTGTCAATAAGTGTGCACTTTATTAGTTATCGAGAATTTGAGTCGTTCTTCATATTAGGAAGTTACGTTCACTCACAAGCAAGCGATTTGATGGTATTTTGTTTTGTTCGTTTACCCGGCGATATCATTGTTAGTTTACACCGCCCATCCCATGATGCCACGGATCCGTTTTCAAGAATAACATAACTCGATATAGTGACATGCTAAATAACAATACTCTGGGGCGTTCTCTTTCATCTGCGCCAGTTGAAACAACAAGTGTTTTGTTTCCCGCACTTCAGGGAAGCTTATACTGTTATATAGGCTACCATATCCAAAGCACTGTATTTAGACAGATAATTCGTACTTTCGTCTGTCCGTCGTACATTAAGGCGAGGTATGTTTCTGTTTTGGCTGGTTGGTGAACGTTTGCTCTACCACTATGCATTCACTAGCTATATATCTATCTATCTGTTTATTTATCTATCTATCTATCTATCTATCTATCTATCTATCCATCTATCTACCAATCTATCCATCTAATAAACTGTTAAATTCGTTCTATGACGTCACGCGAGGAACAAACAGACCTGCTCAGTAGAAGGTCGATCCGAAGTTGACTTTTGAAAATCTGTCACACAAAAAAAACAACACGTGAACTTGATATGAAACGAGTTCACCCAATTTTGAGGAAGATACTAATGAAAGCAATCATTGACGTAAAAATGACAAGAACACGTTTCGCTTACGGAGGGAATGAAATCATCAGTAATTATTGTGTAAACTCGATAGGGTCATTCATTTGGTTCCCTGCGTCAGACATAATCTACTAATGCAGATAACACAAAGATGGGAAGGAATTGGAACTTCTAATTCGTGGTGTAGGATTAATGAAAGACACGCATTTCTTCTATGCAAGTTCAAAACGATGAGTTAGCTCTTGTTAACTTGTTCGCGTTTAAGTGTGTTAGATATAGGCTAGGCTTACCATCCCAAATCCAGTCGGATAATTCCGGAGTACATCGCCGTCACTGTAGAGTAATTGTTGACCTATACACTGTATTGATTTTCCCAAGGTAATCTTTTTCATTGTTCATAAGGAAGAGTTGTAATTGTCACTCAGTCATGCCAGTAACCTGATGATCAGGGGCGTACACATGGGAGGGGGTGGGGGTTCACCCCGCCCCCATGACACAAGATTTCGAGGATTTGTTTGCAAAAAAATATGTTTTCACCAAATTTGTAGCTATTTTTGGTGATCAAACATCGCATTTAGAGGCCTTTGAAATGCGCCCCCACCCCCACCCATGACAAATGTCCGCTGGTGATTCGTTGATTTGCGCACTTCGCCTTCCAACTACGTTAATAACTTTAGGAGTATCGTTTAATTTCAGGGGTAATACCACTATGGTATCACCTCATCTAGCTCGTTCACAGGATATATAAGTGGGGCATATTGCAGGAAAAATATGCGAGTCGTCGAGTAAAAAAATTGAGTGAGTTATTTTATTGTGACAACCCCTTTAATTTCCGCACTAGCCAGTTGAATGAATTAAGCTTCAAATAGACTATTCCTGGAGGAGGTAGTATGCCAGATTGATTGATTTTTTTAACATCAACACTGCACTTTTTCCACCAACAACAATAAAAAAGATCATTACTTCCTGAAGAAATGTGACGATTTTCGTAGTTAGGATAGCAGCGCAAACTAAGGATTTAGTGTTGCTATGTACAGGACAAGTTCGCAAACCAATGTGCCGTGATAATGATGTATATTACGACACAGAATGGATCATAGTCTGTCATTCAGGAACGGCTGTGAGCTATTACGCAGTTGATAAGGACGCAGTCTTAACCCAGAACGCAACTTGGTCAACAAATTCGAACGGAAGTTTATTTTAGGTCATTATAGATAGCCTTGCCGTCACACGAGAATTGTCGTGCGTTTAACCCTTTTCAGCACACGTGTTCCAGTGTAGAAAAGATAGCTCTTTAGAGTAGATCTCAGATGAGCTCATTAAATTAAAGTTGTGGACATATTCTCGATTGGGAAGTGTGTATTGATGGATAGGTAATAAAAATGGGAATCCAAAAAAAATGTAAATCACCGAATATATGCATATAATATACAAATTAGGCGGCCATTTTGTTTTTGGGCATCCTCCTCAGAAATCATTCGGACACCTAAATAAATTGGAGAAACTGAGTTATAGATACACAAAACAGACTCTACCATGGATTCTCTGTCAGATGAGACCAAAATCTCTACGATCCCTTGATGACTGACAAAGTAATGACAGTATCATATTTGTACACGATCGAAACAACACACACTATTACTAGCTGATCAAAAAGTGGTCACTGGTCCTATCGCATTGTAACAGTGGCCGCGAGAGGTCAAGCCAAAAAAAAGACCTGCTATCTCAAAATTTTGACTCACTAAGTCAACATTTTGACTCACCAAGTCAAAATTTTTACTTACCTCAAAATTTTGAGACAGCTAAGTAAAAATTTCGAGATAGTAAGTCAACATTTTGAGATAGCTAAGTCAAAATGTTGAGATAGTAAGTCAAAATTTTGAGATAGTAAGTCAAAATTTTGATATAGCTGATCTTTTTTTCTTTTTTCGCTGGACCTCCCCCGGCCACCGTACATTGTAACTACCGTACACGTTCGTAATAAGTAGCATACAGGGGCTGCGATGTCGATGGAACGGTGGAATATATGTACATAGTATATTTCCGATCAGTGTCATATTGGAGATGGATTTATTCAACCACGCAGCCAGACAGCAAAGTGTATATAGCCTAATTAATAACAGCTGGATATGATTCATTACCGCTACACTCGCAGAACAGGTAGACCACTATTATAAAAGGTCTGCCTCGACCATGAGGTGGAAAAAGGCCCGTTCACATTATAACGATTTTTTATCGGATTGCTACACGATTTCCTTGATTTGAGACCGTCTACCAAGGAATGCGGTAATGAGGTTCATACAGGCCCTTACCCAGCTTCATTCTAATTTCCAATGTGACGCCATATCGGGAAACGACTAAAACAAATTGGAAGATGAATCGGATAGCTCTCCGATAAATAGAGGCTGGGTGAATATCTCGATTAGGGAATGGGCGATTCCACCTCGAATTGCTTACCCACATGGTGAATGAGGTCCTTCATCATTGTCGTTGGGTATATCTGCCATAATGGAAAGAGACTGGCATTCGTGAGCAAAAAATCGAAGAAAATAGGATCGTTGCACTTTACGATATCGTTGTAGTGCGACCTGGCCTTAAGTCGTGTAAGTTGCTCAATATAAGATTTAATAGTGGGCATCGCCATAGATGATAGAAAGATAACATGGATGCAGGTTCCACATCGATTCCCTCTAACTGCCCAAAATGCACTCTCCTAGATCGGAGAAGTTGCTCTTTATTCAAAATCAGCGAGCGCTTTCCTTGGAGGAAGGTTCCAAACGTGATGTACTCTTTTAAAATTAATACGGTTGATCTGGGTTTCGTGCATTTATACACGTGAACTGAATGGTGCTTCATATAAAGAAAAAAATATGTTAGTAACATAATTTCCCCTAATATATATTGTTATTACTAACATTCATGCCAACTTATCGACAGAATATCCTACCGTAAGCATTATACTTTGGTTCGTTGATATATATATATATCGGTTCGATATCATTTGTTACCGTAGTTTATCAATATGCATGCATACATATCCTAATGATGTCATAATATATTATCTTTTCTCGTACCAATGTCATGTTGATGGCATACTTTCGGAAGACAGGGTTGCCGGTGTGTTTTATATGCCTGGGTTTATATCTATACTGCTCCAGGCTGATAGTGGCGCACAGCCGTACCAATTGCAATCAACGCCTGCGCCTTGCAGAACCACGAGAATATATATTAGCTATACACGTTTATATCGTTATCTCCTACATCGTCTCTTCCGTTAATCCCCTAATAAGCAACGACTTCTTCAATCGGAAAAATATTTGTGTCTTTCGTTACTCTGATCAAGTTTTTTCAAAGATGGTAACATGGTGGAAGCCTCCGTTCAACACGACTCTTTTGGAGAAATTTAACTGACGCAAATCACGGGAATTTAACCTCTGGTGACATTCTACTAAACCTCTGGTAAACCATTTAAAAGTGTCGCTGCGCACCATTCAAGAGTTCTACCCGATGTTCCCGGGGTTTGATGTTCCCGAGGTTCGATGTTCCCGGGGTTCGATGTTCCCCAGGTTAGACGTTCCCCAGGTTCGACGATCCCTGTATACACATGAATGGGCGTGCCGTGTCGGGTCGGTCCCACGCCAGCAACCCGATGAGCCTGGCGGTTTCCGACAGCATCGACCTGCCGACTAGCAGTCCTCCTCGGGAGGAGGACCGCCCGGGATTCGCCCCGCAAAAATCCCCTCCAGAAGCACGCTCATTCATGCGGAAACGGGGAACATCGAACCCCGGGAATATTGACATGGCCCCCAAGTCAAATTGCTCTCATCTATATCTCTCCACAGATTCGGAGCTGACTTGCCATTTACTGAACAATCATGTCTATCCTTCATCAATTCGAGCCGTGGGCAAACGCCACATTCGGTATTATCCTCCTCCTCCTCACCTTGGTATCAGATGAGACGGTGCGTGGCTACAACCTCGACCTACAAGCACCCATCGTCCGCCGAGGAATGAACGGAACCTACTTTGGTTTCTCTGTGGCAATGCATCGAGAGGGTGAAGAAAACATGTAAGTTATGCAATCAAATAAGGGACCGAGGAGGGGGTTCTGCACGACATTAGGTCTACTCGATTGGTCCATACAGCAGCTGGTTAGTTAGTGAAGTGAGTTCGTGAAGAAAGTTAGTCTAGAGAAGTGAGTTGGTGAAATATGTTAGTTAGTAATTGGAATAAGTTTCTATGTTTTCGAAGGAGGTGATTTAGTTAGTGAAAAAAGTTAGTTAGTGAAGTTAGTTAGTTAGTTACTTTGTTGGTGAAGTAAGTTAGTTATTCAGAGAATTGAGTTATCTATTCTTTAAATAAGTTAGTAAGTTATCAAGGTAAGTTAGTTAGTAAAGTAAGTTGGGTGGTGAGGTAAGCAAGTTTTCAGTGAAGTGAGTCAAGTAGACCTAGTTAGTGAATAAATCATATATTCACAGTAGTAATTAGTTATTCAGTGAAGTAAATTAGTCAGCTAATGAAATTTGTGAAGTAACTAGGTTAGTAAGTTACCGTAGTAGAGTAAATTAGTTGGCGAAGGAACTTGCTATGTAGTTATTGAAGTTAGCTATTTAGAGAAGTTGATTAGTTGGTTAGTTAGTTAGTTAGTTAGTTAGTAAGTGAAGTCATTCAGCTATTTTATCGAGTGAGTTAGTTCGTCGTTGAAGTGAGTTAGGAGGTAGTGTTTAAGTTATTAGGTGTATGAGTTAGTTAACGAGTGGCTAGGTGAATGAGTCCAGTCAATCGGCTAGGTACTTCGTGAATTGAGTGAGAAGGTGGTGAGTAAGTAATTGGGTCGTGAGTAAGTTAGCAAGCGAGTGAATGAATGAGTAGGCCTAAGTATGAGTCAGTCAGCAGTCAGCCAGTCAGGTTATTAGTTAGTTATCAGAATCACGTCACTTGCAATCTTACGCCACATTATAGTAGTTTTCATATCAAAACAACCAGTCACCATCCTTGCGATGCAGGCCACTCGATTGCTTACACACAACCAGACAGCCCAATTGCAAAGACACGTGTTAACCTACCCTATATAAATATTTTCCCGCCCTCGATTCAAAATTGGCACGGAGGACAGCATGTAGTAAAGCAATTGAGGAAGGAGAGGATCCAGTTACTCGGTCACGAAAATGTGTTTCAATAATCCGGAAAGCTGCCAACCAAATATGGAGCGGGTTTGATTCCGATAACATCTTTATTAGGCGAATGATGATGATATGCTTTCATTGTTCCCATAGTACTACGCTGTTTGTTTTGGCGGGAATATCCGCCATTCAATGGCAGACAGCTGGTCCGGAAGCGTCGCATAGTAGGCCTAGGCTACGATGGACAAACAAGGAGGATATAGGAACATTTTACACACAATATGAAGGGAACATAAACATTATGTGCCAATGTTACACATATACCTGTATCAGTGTATACAGAGCGATTACTGATGTAGACTAGGCATGAATCATGATAGCATTTGAACAACGTGGTATACCCTTCAATTGGATTGGATTGAATGGTCTGACGTGAATTGACGCAACCAGCAAAAAACAGAACAGCAATGTTCCAAATGTGTAAACAGAGTCGGATAGTAACGAAATTGATTTTTTACCGAATATATAGATTTATATATGTAGGTAGAAGGTAAAATTCAAGTTACCCCTGCAGAACAAACCCGTTTGGGTCTCATATAACATGGATGATGCAGCGGCGCTAATGACATTGCGTGTACAATCTCGCCCCAAATACGGTAGCTCGACTGCTCGAGACTTCTTCTTCCAGCTTCTTTTCCACTCAAGGTTATGGGGTTGCCGCTGCATGAACCACACGACTCTTTCTTTAAGAAGATTGCTCTTGTAAATACTAAATAGGCCTAAATATAAACTGTACAGAAATGCTTGATGATCACGCGGGGTTTACAAGTACCGTATAGCTGTATAGCAATCACGTATCCCGTTGATGATTTGATAAAACAAAATGAACAAGGGTGTTTCTCTCCTTTCTGATGGAGACTCCCGCTAACTAAGGTTGTGAATGAGTTCTGATCATTATTTATGATATGAATATGCATTATTCATGTTATAAAATTTATGTTCCGCCCAAATCAAACCCGCACAGGTTCCTCGTGGGGGCACCACTAGGTGACAGTAATGTTACCAATATCACCAGGGGAGGAGCTGTATACAGATGTCCAGTACTGCCGTATGATAACGTGAACGGATGCACTATAGTTCCGATAGGTAAGTAGAGCAAACCCATTTACCATGCTGAAAAACCTGCTGCATGGGTATGGTGGCGTATGGTTACGTCACAGTATGATACAAGACAGTACACTCTAAGAATACTATGATAAAAATGTTGACCATTGTTGATGGTCAATAAAAATTGACCATAGTATGGTCATCGACCAAATGATCACTTCACTTCTGACCATCGCTCATGGTCGATCGAAGTATAATGGAAATGGTCAAACTGACCATACTCAAGTCGAATTGATATTGACCATATTGTCATGGTCATTTTGACCCGCACTTAGCTCGGTGCATAGTTGACCAATTGAATGGTCAAAAATTGACCATTGCTTTTTCAGAGTGTACGACTGTGAATGCCCTCAATTCCTCCTCTCAGTGATTGCCCCACAGGGACTAGACCCTGTTGGGTCTGCTCGGCGTGAAGTGTAGCACGAATATGTATGCCTTGAGTTATCTCTCCCACTGATCGCCTGGTGGCGGCAATCAGAGAACGGACAAATCAGAGGGGGTATTAAAGGGGAACCCCAGTCCAGTTATAGAATAGGAA
>JAUOBX010522837.1:0-10090 GCA_032360705.1 Eupentacta quinquesemita
GTCTCATGGTTGAAGTACTGACGTTTCGGGCACGGGGTCACCTCGTTGCACACTTTGAAGAAGGAAAATGAAAGTATAATCGTCTACAGAAACTACAGAACAAGGCTTAAAAAAGAAACATTTTCAAGAAGAAACGGCGTGACCATGCTACACCTCTGCTGAGGGATCTACACTGGCTTACCGGTATCCGATCGCATTCAGTTCAAAACAGGACTCTTGGCTAAAAAATCACCAATGTACACAACACCGAAATACATTTCCAGTCGTCTGCAACGATACACCCCTGCTCGTGCTCTTCATCTGACACCCTCTTGGTACCCCCCGCGCACCAACTCAAGGGCAGGCTCCTGTGCTTTCTCCTGTGCTGCTGCCACGGTGTGGAACTCTCTTCCGATCGCCGCGCGTCGTGCAACTAATACCAGACACTTTAAACGTATTTTAAAAACTCATTTGTTTCACAAGCAGTGATTTTTCATTTGTCCGTGTTTTTTGTTTGCTCTTCCTCAAGCGCTTGCGCTATATAAATGTTTATACTTACTTACTTACTTATAACAAGAGTGTCGAGAGTGCCACAGTAGCTCACCTGGTTATTTGCATCAGTGTAATGCACATGAATGGGGAAGCCTTCCGTTCATGCGACCTTCAAAATCATTATTTGGGCTGAAATTGACGCCTAGGTGACCTTTGACCCCAAATCCCTCAACACTACATATGTAGCATTTATGTCAATATTACTGACCAACTTCGCGATCATCAAATTCACAATGTAGAAGGAGAAGCATTCCGCATGTAGCTACGAAATGGTCTGAATTGACCCAAGGTAACCAACTATCAACCTCAAAGTATTGAGCATTCCCTTCATACAAGTGATCAGTGTTAATATTGAGCAGCTTCCATAATCATCTGGTCTATTTTGTAGGAGTAAAAGCTGCTGGATTGATCGATCGAAATGGTCAAATTTGATCTCTTGGTTGACCCAGTATTCCCGAACACCTTATACGTGACCTTAGGCAATGATAATACTGACCAACTCCTATGATCAGCATCAGTTGCCTCGTATGGTTCTGAATATGAGCACTTGGGCCGAAATGACCCATAATGACCTTCCATCATGAATCTCCAAACACCCCATGTGTATGATTGTACCCACTAATAATGGGATATTTCCATGATGATCTCATTCAAACTCTAGGAGGAGTAGCATTTGACATATTCTCACGAAATTACCAAAATGGCCCACCAGATAACCTCGGGCCGTATATAACTGGACACTCCATATGTAGCATGGGTACCCGATAATAATGACACACTTTCGTGATCATCAGATCTGAAGTCTAGGAGGGAAAGCATTTGACATGTTTTCACAAAAGGGCCCACTTTATGACGGCCTTGGACCTTAAATCTCCGAGCAGCCTGTATGTATCATTGGTACCAGATATCAATGACCAGCCTCCACGATTAGCTGATTCAATCTCTAGGAGAAAAAGCATTTGAAATATTTTCACAAGTTGCCCCACTATATGACCCTGAACATCAAATCCCTGAACGCCCTGTGTTTAGCATTGGTACCTGATAATAATGACCAACGTGGCCCGAATGGCCCATTACTCGGTCATCATTGTGACGAAGTATCATCATTGTCCATCAAAGGGTGTCGGAGGAGTAGCGATTCAAAGCGATTGGAGATAGATATGTGGATGGACGAACACACAGATAGACAGACAGACAAGCGGACAGACATACATACGGATAGATAGATAGATGGAAAGACAGATGGATGGATGGATAGATGGAAAGATAAATAGATGGATGGATCGATGTACGGACGGACGGACAGATATACAGCAGTGATGGAGGACTCGAGACCGGACTCGAATACTAGGGACTCGGTCCCGGCCCAAGGGGCTCGGGGACTCGTTCTGAGTCCTTGTCCGAGTCCTTCACTGATTTTTTGAAAGCGAATATCTTGGCTATTTCACTCATATGGACACAAAAGCATTGTATTGTCCATGCTAACACCACTAAGATAACATAGATCCAACACTTTGACATAGCCTATTCGGGTTTTTGTGTAGCCTAAAGGCCAGGTGAAGGGTTGATTGATTGCTTCGAAACTTGCATAGATAAAAAGAGCATATTTCAATACCCTTAAATCCAAAATGTGAAATTCCCAACTTGTGGAATTTTGTGTTATCTGTATTAATAAGTGAGATCCGATGACGTCACGAAGGGAACTAAATGAATGTCCCCATCGAGATTACACAATAATAACTGATTTTTTGGCCCTCTGTTAGTGAAAAGTGCAAGGGAATTTTTTCCTTCAAAGTAAATGATTTACTTGCATCTATATCTTACTAAAAATAATGTGAACTGTTTTCCATATCAGGCTAACATGTTTCGTGTGACAGAGTTTTGAAAAAGTCAAATTTGCATTGACTTCACACTGAGCATGCATTTTCCCTCCCCTTGTGACATCTGAAAACATTGGGCAATACTAGATTTATCCTCATAAAATAAGAATGATTATGATATTCACCATCTTCTTGACTGGAAGACATTTTAGGGGTTGGATTTTCTTGATATACTAGTCAAAGAGAATCATAATCTGCGAAGTCATGTTCAGCACTTCCATTGACCTTTGAGCCATGTGGGACCATACACTCACGACAGCAAAATCTGATATTGTACTCTTTGGCTGGTATGCCGAGTTTTTATGACTCGGGGACTCGACTCGGGACTTCGGACACAAGGACTCGGTCTCGGACTCGGAGCTGAAGAGTCAGTCTCGATCTCGGATGCAAGGGACTCGGTCCCGGACTCGGATTGGCTGGTCTCGACTCCATCACTGACAGACAGACAGACAGACAGATAGACAGATAAATACATAGATAGATAGATAGATAGATAGATAGATAGATCGGGACACTGATGTACACGGTACATCCTCAGAGTTAATACCAAAGTTTTTTATTTCTATCAATCGGGCGAGAATATAACAATGCCTCCAGCAGTCAGTGTAATGTTGCTGTCTAAGTTAGCTCTACCAATACAAAAAATAATATAATCATACCACACTGGCAATTCACAGGATCCAAAGTATGAGTCGGTGGACATTCTCTGATCCCGCAATCTGCGGAGATAAATGTACAGATACAATTTATTAGCAACAAAAACATGAGAGTTGAGCAATGAGGTCATTCCCACGTCATCTGAGGCCAGCTTGGTATATGTGAGTTTCCCAATCATAGGATTCATAACTGATGCGGGGATATATACGTGATGGGCGGTTTACCCGCCTGCATATGTCTAGTTATGTTCAGTTAACACAGTCAGGAATTCCCCCAAACATGGCGGCTTTTCATTAATGACTTTTAATGATATTCACCCTCAAATGTGTCATTTCAAGAACGAGTTAACCCAAGTGACTTTTATACTATTTATTTCATGATATAACCCATTGTCTTTAAAGACAATGCATGCGGAAACCAATAACCTTCATAATAAATAATGAAACATATACGGACTCATTGTGTAGTGTATGTAGGCCCCATATGTGTTATAAATCAGCAGCTGTATTCAGTAGGTCACGTCACTCATAAGACGGAGTGGGAACGAAAATAAAACTCAGTGAATGAGATCGATACAATAGAATCCCGGCATCAGGGGTCGAGGCATTCTTTTCGAACGTGCTAATAATGGGAGTGAATAATCACCAAATAGGACTAGTATAACAGAAAGGGAGAATAACAGGTAAGATGAGTTACTTACCACACTGGCATGTTTCAGGATTCAATGTTAGAGGTGGTGGACATTCCAGCTGACATTCTGCGTAGGAAGAATATTTATTTATTCATCCATTTATTCATCAATTCATTCATTCATTCATTCATTCATTCATTCATTCATTCATCTATCCATTTATTCATTAATTTATTCATTCATTCATCTATTTATTAATTTATTAATTTAATAATTTATTAATTTATTAATTTATTAATTTATTAATTTATTAATTTATTAATTTAATATGTCAAACAGTACACACGATTATTCATAAGATATTTATTTATGTTACTGTAATTGTCGGAATACTTATGAATAAATTACACTGCAATAATCACTTACTTCCAATACTGCAAATTCGAACTTCGTGGTATATACATGAGAATGAGGAACGAAATTGAATTATTAGTGGTGAAGTCAATATGCTGGATCTAATTCATTTACATATTCCATATGTGGTATTTATACATTTATTTATTTGTTCATGTTGAACAGCATTCGTTATGTTTGATTACAAACAAACTTATCGTAGTATTTATTAATACACATTATCACTGAGGCAGGTCGTTCATATCCCGCCCTAACAGAGATATGTGAACAGGGAGGTTTGGTTCGTGACCAGGAGAAATATATGAATATTGAATATATTTAAATAAATAAAAAACCATGAATCCGTGAATCGTGTAGTTTGTTTTGTGTGAGGATCCTCGAAAATATTTAAGTGCAAGATATTTCACCAGCTGATATCTGTATTCAAGTCACATTCAACTTCGTGGACAGAAAATTATTTGCTTATTTTTTCTTAGGCTATATAAAGTAAATTATAAAATCCCCTATATATACGCGCGAGATGCATACAGTAGAAAACCCAATGAATCGTTCGTTTTCCATATGCCCGTTTCTGAACAATTGCTTGACTTAGCCGTTCTCCACGGGAAATGATAAATCCCAAGTCATACCCAACAGATATTACTTATTGAATTATAATGCGTTTTTACAATGACGTCTTTTTTCGCCGACAGAAAAATATCAAACTCCATGCAGGAAGCATTTGATTAGACTCCTAAACGACATTGAACAGAGCAATCATGAATCGGTGACATGATTACTGCTATATCGACTATTGATCGAAGTGTAAATAAACTGCTTCCTTATAATAACTTTCTGTATATTTCGGTTTTATTTCGATTATTCATGATGATGGTATTGTCTGGTTTGGTCCGACAATCAATCCTGTTGGAAGACCCAGGCTGATTAGATTTGAATGATACGGGTTCAATGGCCCACTGAAGGCTCACCAAGGAATCATGGCCGTGTTGATCGTGGATAAGCACCGGCGATAACCCGCCTTCTCTTTCCGATCAGTGCTCAGATGATATCGAGGCATGGGTGTAATCAATCTCAACCTGCTCCCTGGACAGCCATTTCATGTCCCGATCCGACGGACGATCAGATAAAAAAATATACTTTCTTATATAGCGCTTTCCCACGTCAGTGCCACGTCCCATGTCAGTGAAATGCTCAAAGCGCGTCACAGATATTACCATAATCTTATGAAGCGGTACGCACTCCGACAATCCCGGAGCGTATGTGGCAGCAGCTACATCAGCGCCGATTGTACTCAACTCCCTCACATGTTCCCAATAAGCCTGGGTGGGACAGGCAATGAAGATAAAGCATCTTGCACAAGGACGCACCAGTCGTGATTTGAACCTGCAGTGCTTTACCAAGCGCTCCCCAATCATAAAACAATAGTGAATAGCAATGTCAGTCATAGTATTCGGTAGGCCGGGATGCAAATCCCATACAGGTCATTCCGACTTGAAATAGTTGAGCGTTCAGCATAAGATACTGAGCAAGATAGACAGATAGAGGGGTAGGTAATTTGCAGGTCACCGACGGCGTGCAAACAACCCTACCTCCATATTGAAGGACAACGGCAGCATCGAGTACACCGGAACCAATTTTATAGATCAGGAAGCATTAGGTATACGGTCCACACCACGCGTCCATACGACTTTCCGTTACAGAGTTACAGGCCTTTGTAGTTTGTGTCATGGTGATTGCGCAATACGAAGCGCATCCCAGAGTGCAATATTCCTGGTGGTTATTATTGTATAACCCTGCAAATAGTCTTTGTTATCGTCCGAATTAACACATTAATTTCACAACGAACAAAATAATCGGTGAGAGATTATTTATGTTGTTGGTTGGTCCGTGTTTATAGGGTAACTTTGGTGTGTATGGAGTTATGTATCACAACCCAAACAATGGAATACATAAGAAGTCATCAATGTTGTGCAAGTGTGATGTCACAAGTTATTGCGGACTCGGTACTTCCCGTAATTTATTGGGATAATGGACTGCCATAGAGGCACAGTCTGAAGAATTGTACATGGGAAGGAATCATCAGTGAAAATGAGTGCAGTATTCAGGTCTGTACCACTGTCGGCATAACAAACACACAAACATTTCAAAAACAAGAATGCAACGATGCGTAGTGAGTCCCTGCCTCATTCGTATAACTTTTGCAGCACAAATTTGTTTTCCAATACTTACAACCAAAGTCACCTTGGACCAGACTAAGAAACGATAGTGATCATGTACTCCATGTCCAACCTACACAGTTGGAATGTAAGCCATTGTAATTCACCAGTTAAATAAGTAGTTCCACTCAAATTGAGTGTGTTTCAACTGCACATACTCACATTGCTAAATGGGGAACTACTACACGCCCCCACCTGTCAGGAGCATAGGTGTTTCGTCTTCTGAATCCATCTAGTTAGAAATAAACTCGAATCATGCAATGGATATGGTACATTCCACATCCCACACATTGCCGCTGTCTACTTTCCCAATTCCCATATAACCCCCTTGGAGAGTGAGGGAGGGCCAGATTCTTTTCTCGGGTGAACCTAATTTTATTAGTTCACCTAGCTGTCATCAGTTTGCTCAGTAATGATCACCTATAAACAAACCATCTCTGTCTAACACCCTTGTGAATTGTAGTGAATGGGAAATAAAGGTGCTGTATTGAAGTGATAATAGACCATTTGTGTGCTGTCCTGATTAGGGGCACTAAAGCCAATTAGTTCGTCGTTCAAGTAAAGTACTGTTAGAATTTGTTGGGGATAGCTATATACTGTTAATAGTGTGTACTGACCACAGTTCCAGTACTGGGAAACAAATGTGATATATAGTCTTGTGTTACGAATGAGCATTTAAGGAATAACTCACATTACATACTTGTAGAATGGCCGGTGGGGTGTTACATATGAGTTCTAAGTATAAAGAATGAAATGATGCGTAGTGATTTAATGCCTTTTTTGGCCTCGATGCAAAAAAACATTTGTGTAACAATTTGAGATATTTATTTATTTTTATTTATTTCAAAATTGATAGGCCAATGATAAATGTTGCCCCTGAAACTTATTCTAACACCTAGCTATACTTTTTAGCTTTGAAATAAGAAGAACAAGCAAGAAGATACCGATCAGAATTAGTAAGAAGTCAGGATTTTCTACATCTATAGGTGTATGATTAGAATCCTCAGCAGGTTTTAGACGAACATGATAACACTAACTAGAACATTAACACTATAGCTAACAGTTAGGTCAGAGGTTTTGATATCAAACAACACTGTTCAGACTACAGATGCATAGTCCAGTGCCTTAGTCCCTGCTCAAGCCTAGCAAGAATACTTGTGATAGGATGCAGGGGAGACGATTTGTGTTGACACCTTTCGAGGTGTGGTGACATGTTAGATGATAAGCCTATTACCTGAGTAGAAGGCCACCATGGGTCGACGCGTAGCGTACTTGACGATTATATTCTGTAGGAAAACAACATCTCATATCCAATTGATAATAAATTCAGTGTAGCATTCTCCCAGTATGCCTTCAACCACCAACGCCTGCAGATATCTCCGCATTTATGACAAACCTACACACCGAGTAAGACGGCTCTGCACCTTTCCGGTCACTAGTTATCATGTTTACACAGTTTTTGGACTTTGACAGCATTTGATCCTGAATAACCTTGTACCAAACCACAAAACAATGGGGCGGACAATTGACACCCGGACAATTCCCACCCGGACAATTCCCACGTTTTGGATGGCAATTGTCCGGGTGGCAGTTGTCCAGCAACCATATGGCCAACCTACATACCAAGTATTGAATTCCCTGCACCTTTTCATTCACTAGTTATTGTGTTCACAAGGTTTCTGGACCACTATTGACCCGAGGTGACCTTGAGACAAGACCCCAGAACAAGAAGGATCATGTACTCCATATTGCCCACCTACCTACCTAGTATGAAGTATCTGCACTTTTCCATTCGCTAGTTATCATGTTTACAAGTTTCTTAAATTCTAACTTCTGTTGACCTGAGATGACCTCGGACTGAACCCAAGAACGATCGGGATCATGTACTCCAAGTTATGGCCTAGAATGTAGTCTCTGCACCTTTTCGTTCACCAGTTATCGTGTTAACGAGTTGTTTAGACTTTGACCTCTGTTGACCCTAAACGACTTTGGACCGAATCCAAAACAAGAGGAATCATGTACTTCATATGGCCATCCTATACATATCAATTATTAAGTCCCTGCACATTTTTGTCATCATGCTTACAAGGTTTTAGGACTATAACCTCTGTTGACCCCAAATGACCTTGGTCCGAACCCCCAAACAATAGGTATCATGTACATATGGCCAACCTACATACCAAGTATGAAGTCTATGCACCTTTTCGTTCACTAGTTATCGTGTTCACAAGGGGCGTAACACACACACACCTACATACACATACACAAACACACACACACACATACACACATACACACGCCTGCACCATCGCATAGATTCCTTTTGCCTCCGGCAAGGAATGAAAAACATTTGAACGTGTTCTAAGAAAGTTTTGGTGACAAAAGATTTGTTTTGTTCTTTATTTACTCACTGATTCATTCATTCATTTTAGCACCAACAGACGCTTGCATAACTCACAACTTGTCAGACAGTGCCAAAATTACCCTAGTCAGTTAAGGCGTCCTGTAAGCAGACGTCAGTTCCGGTGTGGTGGGGTATTCAGACGTAGTATTCCCCGATTAAGTGCGGGAAAAGACAGTACGATTTTGAGTGATGACGAGTCTTCCAATGAAACATACTTGCCCCGAAGTGTTTATCATGACATTGGCACATTCACATGACTTTGTCTTTTGAAGAAAGTCAAAGACGGATGTCCCATTCTACCTATTTGCATTATTATTCACAGCTTTCTCACGAATTTGTATATCCTGTTTCAGTCCTATATATCGCGGTTGCATTACCCGCTAGATATTGTTTGCTGGTAGCAGGGGGGCCAATCATTACTAATAGCTGACATACAGTCCTGTCTCCTGACAAGTTTCCCCCGGGAACCATCAACAAATATTTTTTATTAATCCCCATTACTCAAGCCAGGAATCCATAGAAACGGATGCAGATGCGGATGCGGGAAAACGACAACCATGTACAATTTGCGTGGAGTGATGCGAGAAAATTGTACGAACGGCAGGAAAAAATCATCTAAATAAAATGAAACGTGCAATCAGTAGACGTTGCGTACCCATGCAGCGAAAACAACCGCATGTAGCAGCGGGATTTCTCGGACTAGCCTATCACACATCTAATAAAGCCCTCTAGACTATTTATAGATGAGCTGGTTTTTTTCTGAATAATTACCCCATCTTATAATCAAGTTTATTCCTTTCTGACATTATATGACTCACATTCATTCCGCGTCTGTTCTATTGGATTCCTAGGCTAAGGCTGCATGCTGCATGCGGTAAATTATTGTTGTGGATGTTCGAGATGATCGGAAGGAACATTTCTTCAAAACTCATCATGCTAAAACTAGACAGTGCAGAGAGTGAACTGCCCACATGTATATACTCGCATGAATGATGGATACTAAACCCCTGATTACTCAGATAAATCGCATTCATCGTGTCGATTTGACGTTCGAAAACTTTGAAAATTATCTCAATGTTGTTCAGGACCAATTATGTAACTAAGTTAAGTTTCCTCATATTTTAGTGCACAATTCTGACCTCTTCGCACACTTCGCACACTAATATTGTATGGCTTTATCGAGTTCTCAAGCACATAATGGTATCCTCTCCCCCAAGTCAGTGTTGCTTCCGGTGTTTTTAGCTGCGGCAGAGCAGATCAAGCAGTCATCATGTCTCTCCGTACGTCCGTACGTCCGTTCGTCCGTTCGTCCGTTAGTCACGTTCGCGAATAACTTTGTAACCGTACATGCGAATGA
>JAUOBX010522948.1:0-10089 GCA_032360705.1 Eupentacta quinquesemita
CTTAACCCCCCCCCCCCCCCTCCCAACGCTCACCCGCCATCAGCGTGTCACATTGTGCCGTCGCGTCTCGGTGTTGGTGACCATCATCCACAAATCCACATTTTCAATGAGAGTTTGGTACAACAGCACGGGTACTTGTCACGTCAGCCTATCTTATACTGCAGTACTGTAGTGTAAACAATGACAAGTAGATCTATTCCTGTGTCCCTATGCAAAACATGATAAGTAATTTTGGTCCAAAGGGGGAATACCGACGTATATTCAACTCGATTACACACGTTATGCAAGGAAATATAATGATACGTATTCATAATAGGATGTTACAAATGTGTCCTGTGTTGGTTGCACAGTCGATCAGTCCAATTTAGTAATGATGTGGGGAGTAAATTACCTTACAGGAGTACAATTCCTTCTACAGACCCTGAACAGAACTCTGTGTAATTGTCGACAAAGAGTTCACTCAGTTCTGCTGTTTTGCCTCGCGCTAATTGTCAATATGCCATACAATACTGTAACAGAATGAAAGTAAATATGATGTAACGTACTACCTGTGTCAGACCATGAACATTCAAGAGTGCAAAACAAGTTCGTCTTCACAAAAATAATTATGGTGTTATGTCGAGTACAGTATAAGGGGTGTATACCCAATCCCTGGCATAAACAAACAAGTACATCTTCTGGTTTGACCTGAACATCATAAATGAATAGAGCGAATAGTTTGGAGGCAACGTATTTTTTTCACTCACAAACACAAACGCCACCATGACACCACCAGTATCCCAGACTCCATGAGGCAAAATGAGTGGCAAGCCTATTCAGGTGAATGCTTCGTCCAGTGCGAGGAATCATTTTATCATAAAATTAACATACGAGCGTGAGACAAATTGCAAATAGAGTAGAAAAGAGAAAGATTTGGTTAATTCCTGAGTAAAATAAACTTAGAGATTTAGAGAATATCGAACGCGAGCAAGACCAATTTAAAATTTGAATTGCAAATATATTTAATTAAAGCAGTTAAGTTAAATCTACCACTAAATGTATTCACCTTTTTTTCTAAATTCGAACTGAGCTCGAAATCACTCTCTTGAAATACCCTCAAGCCGCAGGAAGATGTGGTTGTAAAATCCTAAATTCAGACCTCGACATCTCTGATTCATAATTCAAGAGATGTAACAAAACCAATCGGAGAAATGCTGTTACCTAATTTCTGTCTTCTACGGTAGCGGAAAAGTCACCTAATATAGATGATAACAGTGTATTATTGTGCAATCTCGTTGAGTGCAGGAACAATTCATTTCTGATAAACTATATTTATTACATGCATTTACATGCAAGTTATGGTAGTGTAAAAGAACAAATTACATTTCAATAAATATAATTTATATTCTCTGCAATCGTTTGTAAAAGCGCCATGCGTAAAAGTTGCAGTAAGGAAGCGCTAAACTACTTATACTAATATGATACTACGTAGTGCTTATGTGACGCTCGCCCATGCCGATGCAGATGTCTAAGCACATGGAGCAGGGACCTTTTTCTTCCAGCAATTCCCATCATTCCAGCCATTCATGCACAACTGATATATATATATATATATATAATTAATTACTGGTAGTTGCAAACAGCAGCATGAGTGTGTGAAACTCGGAGTAGCAGTTATGGACATGTAACTTTGAGTGTATTATTATGTGTATATATATATATATATATGTATATATATAATAATCAAACATGGACATATTTTGATTAAATCATCGTCATGGGATATCAGACTCGCCTGTAATGTATTGAGTACACTCCAGCTGTATCAACAGTTCAACCAACATGTGCATATTCCAAGTCTTGATACTATGTCATCTACTTATTTCATCAGAACAATTGCGATACGAAAAATACCTTTTAGTTTACATAGTCCTTGTCGAACTATGTTAATTAGGACATTCAAGACATTCAAGTAAAAAAACTTCTCCGATATATGAAACAAATCATTTTCATTTCTGAGAATTTAATTACTCTCCCCATCATATATGAGACAGAAGCGCCAACTATAGTTCTGAGATGTGCAGCGCAGTTACGATCAACGAAAGGTTAGTGGAACATAACAGGCCATTCCATAGTCGTTTCAATGCAATCTACAATAATCATGAGAGCCATAATGGCATAACTAGTAACAAGGCAGTACATACGTCTGGAATGCGGTGCAATAAGTTTCACATTGAAAAACAGCAGTGGGGAATTATTTGCGTAAAAAGTATCACATTAGGAATCATGATTAGATATACCGCCAAACCTATTACCTACTAAAATTATCGTTAGTTGCTGAATAGCAATATATTTTCAGCGATTTTAAGTTCAGTTAGACGTAATGTATCACCCGGAAACACATCAGCCGGCTCACGAGGTCACTTTCCGCTAGAGATAATCTTCCTGATTAAAAAGACATTTGAATTACCTATAAATATTGAATGCCTATAGCGAACTACGCTCTTCCCGCGCGATTGCAGGAACGTCCCTAATTTGGCGCGCGTTTTCGTCATTAGAGCGACAGATCGTTTTTGTGTGTGTTTGTTGCCGACAGTTGGAAGCTGTGAAACGTCATTGGTTGCCTTCAAATATCGGAGGAATCTACCCGGCGGAAAGTGCCCTCGAATAAAGAAATATCCGTAAAATTGGATGATTGTGTGCGCTGATGAGGTAATCTGTGCATGGGTGCTTCTACGCTCCAGTCATGCCTTTGATGTCGTGGAGTTTCAATATTGATCGAATAAATTATTTACTCCACTTGTTTTTGTTTCTTTCGTTTTCCTACTTTTTTCTTATGAATTCTCCCAGGGAGTTCGAGTCTATTATTCCGCGAGCTTCTGGTATTGTAACTGCAATCTCCCGCCTCTTTAAATTTGTTATCAGATAGTTTATGTAAACGTCTTCGTCATTATCGTGTTATGTAATCTTTGTTTGTTTTGCGAGAAGGTTGAATGAACTTGAATTCAATCAACCAAAGTCAGTACCAAAAACGTGTATATCATATATGTTTAGTTACGTAACGTTCATATTTTATTTGGTCAGGAATTGGGAGAAAAAAAAAAGATAGACGTTCATTATGTCTCCGTACAGTAATTGTTGAGATGGTGCTACATCATAAATTATCATCAACGTCAAATAGCGGCTACACAGTTGGACTTTTTTGGACGTTACCGTCCAAGTAAGAATACCGGTCTGCGCTGCTCAAGTAGGACTGGTGGACCATGCAGTAACGTATCTGGAGAAAAACGAAGTAAAGTACCATGTTGAATACGGTACGAGAACTACATATTTTGGTGGCGATTGGCGTTGGTCTTTCACCTAGGTTGGCATCCGTCATACCAGGTACACGTGGATCTCAGAGCTTGTGTTGGACATTTACTTAAGCTCTAGTCTGTGGCAGTGAGAGGATGGCTTCATTTTTTGTCGGATCATTCGATAAAATATGGTCGTAAGTGCCTTTTTGCAGGACCTCTAGAAATGAAGTTGAGATTATTTAGCGATGGAGTTGATACACTGGCGTTCAAATAAATATTTGGTAGCAGACAAACGTGATTTCTATTATGGGAGAAAATCTGTACTTCATGGAGAAACACTTTTCAGTAATCACAGTCTTCAAAGTCTTCTAAATAGAGAAACCATAGGTCAATTGTAATTCGGAAATCTGGATTCCAGTATAACAAAGGGAGATTAACATCCCTAGTCCATTAAAGGATGCATATAAATTTAACCAGAGGCTTAGTTACTGAGACGAATAATCATTCAAACGTTCGCTATCTCATATCTTTAGCATATTTCGTCAATACAATTGTTTCTTATTTTATCACTTTCATCGCTGACACACATGTGGTGCAACAGAACACGGTGGCTGCTGACAGTACAACGATGTTGAATAATTATATGAGATTATATTATTGTGATCCAAAGCCTCCATTGTTGAACCTAATGATACGTCATTCCGTTACTTTGTATCAACATAAGCTAATCAGGTTTACAGCCACACTATAAAATATGATAAAAGCCAGTACACTACGAATAGTAAAACACATGCCTCTGGTGTTCAAGCATGTGTGCCATTCTATCATCAAGTCAAATACACCCTAACCTTTCCGCCAGCAGGAAACATGTCAAAGTTCAATTGACCTTTTCAATTTATTTACCACTGCTTCATTCACATTCCAATCATGTGTAAACTCCCAAGCATCCACATTGTTAACTTGAAAAAAACGCACTGATTAAGCTTCGGGAAGTGTGGATGTTTTGATATCATATGTGATACGATAATGACGTCAGAGCTTCTCTGTCCAGTTTTTTTTCAACATTTATTTCGCGCTGATTAAAATTCTGATTTTGCGATGTGCGATGTGAAATGGTTGTAGGCTACATATTTAATATGTACCTACTACCTACAGCCGAGCAGATCTAGTTACGTATCATCCTCAACCGGCTAATACTTGGAGTCAATCGACTTTTCGAGCTTTCCTCTATATCAAATTTCAAATTATATTCAGGCCTTCTCTTCCGCCTCGTGGCTATTTGCATGTATCGGACGTACATATCTGTATGGCCTGTACACAAGTAGGATTTCCTATTTGACTCACATCTGTTGGTATACCAATCATAGGGAGGATAACATAATATACAATCATACCAACGGGTCGTTTTGTAGCATGACAATTTGGATATGTGATACCTTAGGTTAGGTTCGGTTCTGGCATGACCAACTTACTATGACTCTCAACATGTGGGATACATTGATTATTTATAGCCAGCCTCGAGGTTACACTTCAATTGAACTGGATGCTTTTGATAACTGGGATGTATATTTGATATAAATTGTTGGTGAGCGTATGTGTGATCGTGATTCTCATTTCATTCATTCATATTCATCTTGCAGCCGGAAGCTGAATTGCATGAACAATATACAATTATTAAATGCTGTAAAATATATAAAAATATGATATACAAGTGAAACAGTGCAATTTTTCTCCATTCAAAATCACATCACAAATGCACGAAAGCCCAATGAGAGCCGGCTAAACTTGATCCAAGCATCTGATCAGAAAGGGAATTGGACTATTGTACCTCCGACTAGTTCTGCATCTAGGTTCAGCAAATGTTTCAGCGAGTGATTCGGAGCTGCATGCCATAGTGACCCTGATTGACATCGAACCAAGAGGAATACCTCCCTGAGTTCAGGCACGAAGAGGCGAAGTTGGCGCATAGCTCATGTCTGCGTTCGTCGGTGCTCTGAACAGAGAGTATTTGCAGCTCTTGATTGAAACCTTCATAATCAGCACCCAAGATAATCCTGGATGCCCGTTTCTGGATACTTTCCAGGACCTTCCTATTCAGCTATTGTTACCTGTAAGTCCAGTATGCTACACAGGGACAGCGTATTCAATAATGGGGCGGACATAGGACTGATACACAGTCAATAAATCAGTGGGTGGCGCTGACGACACTTACTCATCATTCCGTCAACGTGCTCATCCCACTTGAGGTCATCTTGGACCTGAACACCAAGGATATGTGTGACACTTACATCTTCGAGCGGAGCATCATCAATTGTGAGACCAGGTTTGAAACAAATGTGTTATCGCTTACATTTGTCTGGATTAAGGTGAAGGTAGTTTTCCTCTGCCCAATCAACAAGGCGGTTGACAACATCTGCAATTAGAGCAGGACATTTGACTGATCTTGTTTCAACAAAGCTCAAATCCTAGACATACTTGCCGTAATGAGAATGTGCAGATTTATCAGCATCATTGATTGCGCAGAGGGAATCTAGGGGACCAAATTTAGTGCCCTGGAGGACCCCACATGTAAGAGTTTCCCAGTTGGATAGGCCATTGTGATAACTCACACGCTGCCGACGACAAGTTAAAAACCAATAATACAGGGAATGAGTTCTCTTCTCGGTCGAGGTAGTGTGGTCAATACAGTCGAGGGCCTTCGAGAAATCAGCGACGACTGAGTTTCCCACTCGGTTAGGTTTATCGAGTTCTCTATGAAGTTCGTCAAGGAGCTCTATCAAGCAGTGAGAAGTTCATGACCCTGGTAGGCTGCCGTACTCGTAGCGATCGATGTTGGGTTTGATGTCGAGCATAATCCAGTTCGTGACGAACCCTTCGTGATGTAGGCCTATATATATATTCCTAGATAAACATAGGATGAACTTGCGGATATATTTCGGACTATTCAAAAATGTCCAGTGACTTTCCATATAGACTCACATTGGTGCATTGTTCAGGCGTGTTAATCACGGGGAAGGTAGCACGGAACCCTAATCGGAATTCCACAAGTGGAGCCACATCATTCCATACGCAGGAGGTGTCGCTGCTCGAATGAAAGTGTAGCGAATTTGTGATTAGGCAAATACTAGAACACTGCCCCATATGAGAGATTGCCACGACACCACTTCGTTATGTATTCAATCCTCATTTGATTCTCTATGTCACCCTCGTGTGTATGAAAACCCCGGAACAAGGTGTAACTACCAAATAAGCTGATAAGGGCAGTACGATTACACACGGGTTATAATCCATAAATAAAAGCTTGACGCCAACACTAAACCATACTTTCCCACTACAATGTGCTCGTCGCTGGTATTTAAAGACGTGCGTCACCACCAGTTATCACGTTATACACTTTATCTCAAAGGAAAAATATCAGAGACAATTCTGCCTTTTTTATTTGAATTCAAACAGCTGAACTAGAAAATAGGAGGAGCTAATGCACTGCGCATGTTCCAAAGATGCGTTATCATAACTACGCCATAGGTTCCTGTTGGAATGATACGAAACTAATGGCCACTAGTGTTCAAACTCAAGTGTAATAGCACCGTAAACACGAAACTGTCTCATATATGTTTCTGAATTATATGTTATGTTGAGCATCATAAATGTTTCTACGTCCTCTGTAGAGAACAAAGCTAGACATGTGAACGAGTGTCGCTCATTATAAACGAGACAGACGATACATTCCTCTTATCTCATTTATTCTCCTTATAGTCCCGATCACCTCCTGCTTTCAAGATTTTATTTTAGAGACACCAAAACGATTCAATCATATCGATATAATTCAATACTTAAACATATCAATAGATCGAGCGTTATCTATCTTATCCTCAAATGACGGAACGAGAACAGAGTATATTGTTATGTTCCTCCTCTGTCAGCGGGAACTAGATATTTCTCACTGTGAAGTTGACATAAAATAACCAAAAATGTATACCCTACAATCCCGAACGAAATTGATTGTGACAAAGCACTGTACTATCCCGCTCGTTTCAATTTTGAGAGATCAGAATGTGACTTGGCTTCAACATCAACGTGGGAGGAGAGTGACAGAGGCGGTAGGGGCGAGCTGGGTTCAAATCGTAATCTTAGAATGTTAGGTGAAGAGTTCCACTGATTGGCCTAAACCGCCTCTCCAAACGCAAAAAACATCATTGTTTGAATGAACAATTTTTTTCTAAAGGGTAGGTGGTGTCAGACATGTAACAATATCTGCCACATTGCGCAGGCCAGGAAGTAGGCCCATTGCAAAATCACCTCAAAAGCTGAAAGCTTACACAGGTCATGCGCTGTGAGACCTCCAGTCTGCACCAAGCACGACACCAGACTCACCAGTGTGTTGAAATTAATTAGCTCTACCACATTCTGCATCGTGGCAGCCGAATCATTAAGTTAGTTGTTTCCTATATTTCTGGAGACTATACAATGTCCCGTGAGGACCTGTAACACCAGATTTAAATGATACCGATAGAATAAAATCCCCCTGTTTGTATTGTGGAGAATTTGGGTCTTGCACCCAACTCAGCTCCGCCCCTTACCTCAGCGTCTCAGTTCTCCTGAAGGATTCCTGAAGAGTACAATGTCCCATTAGGACCTGTAACACCAGATATGAATTGAAATGACTCTACAGAAGGCTCAGATATTCCTGTTTTAGTAGTGTGGAATGATTCGGGACCCACCACCCGACTTGCTCCCTTTCTGCAGCATTTCGGTTTTATTTCATTAGGGCTAGATACCCGGACTGGGAAAACTCCAAAGCCAGGAAACCGCTGCCGAAGGGTCAATACAATACGAGCCAGTAGAGCTACTCAGAAACCTTGAGGAGTGGGCTTGCCAGTGGAAGGTGGCCTCACCAATGCCCCCCACACACGGGGATTCCACTCCGCCTCCCGAGCAGCCCCGCCAACCCGAATACTCAACCAACAACAGCTGGTGGTATCCAGAGACAGAACCTGGATAATTCGAGTAGATCAGAACTCAGGATACACGGAACTCGCTTTCGCTTGTACCATATGCACCATAGTATACATTCCCAACTCCCATCCTCATTTTGTCTCCTTCAACTGACCTCCCCTTCAGTCGCCTTTTACGACAGGCAGGGAATACCGCAGGATTATTCTTAAAGCCCCCAACCTGCAGGGGGTACTGTAGAGTAAAGACAGCTGCCGAATGTTAAAACAGTACAAGTCAGTAGAGCTACCCTTGGTAGAGGATGTGTGGACTTGCCTGTGGAAGGACACACACAGGAATTCCACTCTCCGAGCAGCGCGACCAACCTGCATGCACAACCAACGACAGCTGGTGCATGGTGTCCAGAGACAGAACCTGGGAAACTGCGTAGGCCAAAACTCAGGATACACAGCTGCACAGTGAACTCGCTTTTGCTTGTTCCTAGCTCATCCTCATTCTCTTTCCTCCAACCGTCCTCCCCTTTAGTCGCCTTCTACGACAGGCAGGAAATACCGCAGGATCATTATAAAAGCCCCCAACCTGCAGGGGTAGTTATGTATTTCTGCCTTACCATTAGCTGGTAATTTATCCTTCCATGAAATCGAATATATGGTAGCATTAAATCGAGCATATGCTACCAGATATTCCATTTAATACAGCAGACATATTTCAGTGCCGAGGATCGTAAACGTGGTCAATTTTCAAAATGAACTATGTTGTCTGAGTGCACATTACATAATGTTGCAAATTATTTGAAATGATGAAGGTTTGTACAACTGTTTAGCATTTCGACTATTTCGAAGTGCTGTGTTAATCCTCAGAGTTAATATAAACACGTCTGACTATTCTATAATGGCGCCTCCAACAGATAAGGATGAATTTCTCGATCACTTTGCATGCATAGGCCTATGTGCATGCGCTGCATGGATTAACCAAGTATTTTTGCATTTTTGTCACACCAGAATAGACCAAAAATTCCGTCAAAGCCGTCGCAGCCAATGTGAGGGAAGGGATATATGGTAGCATATATTCGATATAATGATACCATAAATTCGAATATATGGTAGCATATATTCGATTTAATGATATATCATAATATTGCATGCAATAAATATGGTATTTTTGTCCAGCTCGGCTCTCCATAAACGTGAACTCGAAACCACTACCTCTGGATTACTAACTCGACGCTGTAGCCAATTATGTCACCACGCTCTCTTCCTCACAATACGTTTAGGAATGCGTTCTTCTTCACTAGCCTTGCTCTTTAGTGCCTGAGCCCTGAATCTGATATGTAGGCTACAAGGACAACTCTTCGTATTTAACTTCCTGAAATGTGTAGAAATACATTTCATATTCAGCAAAATACTCATCTGAGTGACTAATGAAAGAAAAACGAAGAGGTTACTCCATCATTATTATTATTATTATTATTATTATTATTATTATTATTATTATTATTATTATTATTATTATTATTATTAGCTCACCCTATACATATGGCTAGGTGAGCTATTGTGATCATGCATGTCTATCTATCTATCTAGCTATCTATATATCTATCTATCTATCTATCTATCTATCTATCTATCTATCTACGTGTCCGTCCACAATGGATTCAAATTACTTCTCCTCCTACAACCTTCGATGGATCATGATGAAACTTGGCGACAATGATGACCAAGTTATTGGCCATCAGGGGTGTTCAGGAATTTTGGGCCCGGGGCCCAGGGTGGGCCCTGGGCCCAATAATGTGGAATCACGCAAAATGCTTCTTCTCCCACAAATGTTAGTGCACAGTACTGATGTTCGGTCATAGTGATAG
>JAUOBX010523059.1:0-16270 GCA_032360705.1 Eupentacta quinquesemita
GATATATGAATGAGAGCTTCCAGCATGCAGTGTTGATAAGGTACAGGTAATAATGAAAGTATTGATGGATTGCCTCAGTGATGATCACCTTCTGTACTTTTGCTATACCAAGGGGCTAGCCTATGTCGAGGCCTTCGGCGTTTGTGCCTTGAGCTTTATACTATACGCCGTCTTCCAATATACGCACGCCCTCTATTGTCGAGCCCACTGACTGACAGACATCAGAGGGCATGGCAATAGAGGGCGTGCGTATAGAAACTTCAGGAGATCGCCACGAAGGCCTCGCCAGAGGTAGGGGCGAGCTGATGATACTCACTCAGTCTCACTGTGTGTAGATAGATGGATAGATATACAACTTATATAGCGCTCATTACTGTAAAAATACATTCAATGGCGCTGCACGAAGGATGGATTAAACATACATAGAAAGCCTACTCTAACACCTAAATGTCCTCTGGAACAGGTTTGTCTTGAGTGCAACTTTGAAGGAGCCTGGAGTCTGGCAGCGGTTCATCTCGTTCGGTAGGGCATAACATAATTATGGTCCCGCTATCGGAAACGACCGGTCTGCAAACGTCTTACGTCTCACGTCTGCTCCATTGACAGTATTCACACACCCCATGATGTCATCAATCTAGTGTCGAACTGTGAGGCAACATGCTACAGTCAAAGCAACTGGTATTTTATAGTTTTGACGTGTCTTGTTCTTATTTGTGCCAGTTCCATGAATTAAGAACAGAACGCATCGCAAGCAAACAAATTTCTGACATTCAGATCCGGTTAGAGTTTAATTAAGACTGATTACTAACACTCATATGGATTAAAGGCGCGCACCCCTATGAAACATCGGTATATGGTTAAACACTGACGCCTTCCCGCCTCCTGCCCCGATTAGTGTGTGGCGCTAAGCAAGCCACACGTGTCGGATGCCTACTCACGGGACATCTATTTATCATCCCGATCAGATGGACGAGAGTGCCGTTTCATTTAAATGCAGGAACTTCACCACATGGGAGACTGGAACGGTTGAAGCCCGTCGTGGCCCGAGGGTCATGACTTGTAACCATTTTCTTCAAATTGACACAAAAACAAAGAGAATATGTCAAAACCACACATATCAAATGCTATGACTGCAGTAGTATAGTATGCTGCCTCGCTGAGTTTCTGTATAATATAGGTATTGATTGATCATATTTGATGACGTCATGAGGGGAGGATAGGAAGCCTGCCAGTTTACTGTACACAATCGATCTCGCCAGTTCGCGATGTGCTAACCGAAGCACGGAACGCAATATTCACCAACAAAATTGTTTTCGTATCTTCGGAAGTTTAAAAACAAATGTCAGTTGTAGTCAGTTCGCTACAAGGTTTTTACAAGTAGGCCTACATGTTTTTAATTGACTTTGTTCGATGATATTAGGCTGTGAGTGAGGGGGTAACATACCAGCCCTATGCCCGCGTAAAGTCATATGTGTCTTACATTATGAATCCAAACGAGAGTAAATTATTGCACCCTCAAAGTCATTCCTGAATAACTTTCACTGAACCATATTGACATACCATGTATTGCTGTTTCGCTTGCTTGTTTCCATGGTGATGTCACGAAAACTAGCTGCCACAGAACGGCTATTGCACAATACACACAAAGGTTGGTCCCAAAACCGAAAGCCAGGTCGGCTAAGGTCGCTTCCTTTCCCAATGTATTCTGTGGGTATATACTCGGTAGGAAAACGTTTACGCAATGCCGATTAGTGATTTATTGCCAGGAAGGAACGTTGCGCAACAACTTTTTAAATTGTTTTCACTATGATTTTATCAACTAGACTTTCGGTGAAGCCTGTATACAGGTATATTCCTATATTTAAGGAACCATTGCAAGGGGGACGAGACGGGGGATTTTTTTGGATCCGCTTAGATCCTGAACAAATGAAATGGCCGCCATCCAGCATTTCTTAGAAAATCTGCCAGGTTCGTTCGAACATGACGAAGCCTATACGATGTCCATTTCCCCACAATGCTCTTGAAAATGATCTCCACATTCGTCAGAAACCATATTGTTCAAATCGCTTCAACTTTATACGTTGTATACATGACTGAACATAGTAGACACAGCCTTTTAGTGGCACCCACTTATGAACCCGCTCGATTTGTTCCAAGTTTTAAAAGCTATTCCGCTATTACGAAAATCAGGAAAATATTTCAACTCTTCAACGACCAGACGGGATTAGTTACCCAGGCGAGAATTACACACGACAATGGCCAGTCTCTCGCTTGAGGGCGCTCCTATGGCTGACCATTCAACGGTGGATGTCATGCCCCGGTGCCACCGTAACCACTCAGCCTGATTCTCGGACCTACTTCAGTTCCGAGCAGCGCGTGACACCTACAAGAGCCTCTGTAGCCTCTATGATACATCGGGCAGTATATGTCTAACGATCGAGACTGAAATGTTGGAAATTTTGCAACAGTGGTAGGCAGAGGGGTAATTAGTCAAGCTAATTAGCCATCTGTGAAAATTCTCTCCGGGTCTCCCCATCAAGTGACACCATCACATGCCGGTAGATCAAACGCCTCATAGAATGACATCCCGGTAAGAAGGGATATTCGATCTGTTGATAGGTGTATTCGCAGACCCAATGCTGCAATCGCTTGATTCAATGACAGTTGCTGTTGGTGATTTGCATGTGAATCCGTGTCATGATATCCTACGTTCCCTCTCAATAACCAACGTGTTCACCTAACGGTGTAATGAAATTCAAGGTCGGAATATCTTCATTTTCCGGTTTTCTAAACGAACATGTGTTTCGACAAAAGCATGTGTGTTATGTAGTTTCCGTTAGGTACCAGAAGCAGATTGTTCTAACGATCCTAATAAAACACTCATGCGGAATCATGAATTATACCATCCAATTACATGAAAGAGAAACTGTTGTATCTCGAAACAAAATCACCACAGTTGGTTCTCACTGTCATAAAAAATAGCGACCTACATAGCAGTAATACCGTTAGCCATTGCTATGGTTTATTGACTCCAATTACATGGTCTCGAAATCGAAGTTCGAATTTTCCAACGATAAATCGTTACAAGAATAGCTTTTTGTGATAGGATTTTTCCTTCTTTTCCATAGTAAATTTGTCAGCATGCTACTGTCAACATATCTTCCATAGTATTTGGTTTTAACCGAATCACCTTCCTCTCTCTCCCTTTTTTTGATTCCTTGACGAAGTCTAAGAATTCTATGCAGTCATGACAGTATGTGTGTGTGTGTGTGTATGTGTGTGTGTGTATGTGACGACTGGCTTGTTAACACGATAACTCGACCCCACCTTGATGGATCAAGCTCATACTTGGTATATGTGCTCCTCATGAGGAGTACATGATCCCTATTGTTTTGGGGTCAGGTCAGGGGTCGTCTGAGGTCAACAACTGTCAAAGTCTGAAGATCTTGTTAACAACATGAGTCCAGAATGGTCATTCTGAGCAGGCAATTACAAGAACCCCATTGTGTTGTGGTATATGGGTGTCCCATGGAAAGTACATGATCTCTATTGTTGAGGCCGTCATAGGTCATTGGAGTCAAGGAATAACTAAGCCTTTCGGCTTTCTGGTACCTCTTCTACACCGGCCTATGCTGTGCAATGCACTCTACCATTGCATGATGATCTTGAGATTGTTGTCAAATTGACAAATGTAGGTAGGAAACTAATCGAGCGCCTTATCAGTAATACTATATCTTTTATTAGTGCGATCAATCAGTTGTGTAGGATCTGTGGTATCGAATGAGGCAGTGAAATCGAGTAGCACCAGGATTGCTTCACCACGTCCATCGAGAGCAGATAAAATATATATTTGAAGTCGGAGCAGTGCTGTCTCAGTACTATGAAACGGACAGTAAGCAGACTGCATCGGGGCATGAAAATGGTGTTCAACACGGTAGTGTTATAGCTGGTTGACAACCACTCTTTCAATCACCTTCCCAAGGAAAGTAATATTCGAGATCAAGCGATAGCTGGCCAAGGTTTACGCATCACAGCCTGACTTCTTCAGCAGTGGAGTAACGCGGGCGTGCTTCAGAGCTGAGGGAAAAACACCGGAAGGATTGTTAACGATCCTAGTGATAGTAGGAAGGAGATGGTCAATGGCGAGTATGAGATGTTGGTAGGCAAATGATCCAAAGAACAAGACATAACAGTGGTCGACTTGATGAACTTCAGAAAGATTAGTGAAGTTGGTCGTACATGAATCGGTAGCGACCACATAGAGGGGAGATTCAGGTACAAGCGCCAGACTATTACGAAGTTCTCTGTCCTTAGTATGTCAAAACTAATTGAAAGAGTGCGCCGAAACCTCAGCCTCAACATGATTGAGGAGCGATCTAGACGAGTTACGAGAAGTGAGGTTCAACATGTTGCTAGAGATCATGTTTGTCTATAAGTTGCGAAACTTGACAGCGTCACAGTCGTTCACAATACCCACATGAACATTGAATTCCCCAGTTAGTTAGAGTTGGGTAAATCCAGTTGTCAGAATTTCAAGAAGAGAGGAAAATCCACTGATAAACAGTGATGAGGTGACCTTATTCTTGTTACTATAGGCGACGGTCTGTATAACACAACAAGATGTATACTTAGCAGGATAAGAGATGATGACATCCGTATATCCGGAGGAATTGTACACAAGTATATCCTTGACACCAATATGGAGACCATCACGGACCCAAATAGCAATACCACATCCTCTACCGCAACAGTGATGAGAATGGGAACATGTGTAGCTAGACGGGGTGTTTTGAGAATCAGCAATGACTCGATCATATCTGTTGTCGCCGGTCAGCCAGATTTCGGTGATGGCCACTACAACAAGTTAGGCACCAATGACAAAGTCACATCAGGGATAGAATTTAGTTGTTGCACGGATATATATAGCGTTCCAAGAAGCAAAACGAACTGAATGAGTATGAGTGCTAGAGCGAATGCTCACGAAAGAGATTAAGATTGATGATATAGCCACGTATCTGAAAAGTAATCCTGTGACCAGTGATGATGGTAGGGGTAATGTGCTTTGTGTGTGTGTGTGTGTCACCACGACGACTACGATAGCAAGCGATGCACATGATGGAAAGGAGTCAAAATATTACGGGGAATATTATGGGAAGAATATTGGGAAAATAACGATAGATAAATGAGGAATGGTACAAATGTAAAAGCACAATAAATATTCAGAATGCAGCAGATCGAGATTAGCGCATTTGAAGAGAAAATGCAAGAATAAGACAATAAAATACAGTAAAAAAGATATGCAGAACATAAGGAATGTGGATGATCAACTTTATGATGTTCCATACTGTCTTTTTCAGATGATCCACTCATTCTGACTGTCAGGATATGGTGCGTTTGATCATTTGTGGTAAAGCGGGCGTTTTTTAATATTTAGGACATACAATGATACTGGGAACCCTAATATGTCATCCAATGTTTGAATGTGTCTCAAAATCTAACCCTTTGAGACGTAAACTGATATCCCAAGGGATGAGCATCCTTTAAATTTGCGTAGGGAAGTCTGACACTCTACGATCTGTTCCACCCAAGTTATACATACTTTAGGATTTAGTATATCCCATTTTCAGCACCAAGTGTCTCCATCGACTGACGATGGATAATGTTCCTCCTCGAATACCACTTGATTGTACCCACTTCTACCAGATACTAACGTTCTGTTGCTTCTGATGGAGACATGATGATATGCAAATATATGCATGAACTATGATACATCACTATTGAATGTTGATCAATCAGCCCATAATCCTTGTTCATGTAACGACACCCCAATTCGTTATTGTGATTTGAGTGATGAAGTCTGACAGACTATGATAATTAACATCTTACTTTCAGCACCGAGTGGCCTCATCAACTGAAAATGGATAATGTTCCTTCTCAAATACCACTTCAATGCACCCACAGATACTAACGTTATGTTGCTTCTGATGGAGACATGATGAAATGCAAATATATGCATAAACTAAGATACATTACTCTTGAATGTTGATCAATCAGCCTATAATCCTTGTTCATGTAGAAACATCCCATTTCGTTACTGAGTAGTGAAGTCTGACATACTATGATAACTTGATCGATCATCTTACTTTCAGCACCGAGTGGCCTCATCATCTGACAATGGATAATGTTCCTCCTCAAATACTACTTGGTTGTACGCCACTGCTAGCAAATCCTAGCATTCCTGATGCAGAAATGATGAAATGCAAATATATGCCTAAACTACGATACATTACTCCCGAAAGTTGATCAATCAGCTTATATTTTGCCAAATACAATCCTTGTTCATGTAGTGACAACCCTTTTCGCGATCTCAATTGTTCATCAAATGGAAGGAACGGCTCATCGGATATGGGAATCAATACATATGGTTAGAACATAAAACCAACTTGTAATATTTGCCCTGGAGTAAAATACGTCATATCATAGCGATATTTCGAATATGAGAGAATGTACTCATCAGTGGAATTTCAGCAGCTTGACTTTTATACTGAAGGTGGGTCCCGTGCATGTTGACACGATATCTTTGTTCTATCTTCCTGGTTTCAGATATCCTGAATCCTGCCACATCGTCTAAATGGGAGCGAGAGTAAGTGGAGTGTATAAACTGATCCACCTACCCCGCCCTCGACGCTCTGTAAATCGTTATGACTTGAGCAATGTGTAGTCAGTTGCATATACACTAATGATGCAGAACATTCAACGAAATAAATGTGCCAATAATTCATGCGATGAACGGCCATGTAGTGTCTACGAGTATGTCGTGAAAAAAATACGTAGGACTAGGTATATACACAATATTCCGTATTATACAACTGCATTATTTGGTATATGGAGTATAATCCAATTGCCTACAGTGGAATATGCTAGAAAGTAGTCGATGTGTCATTTCTTCGGTCTTCAGGTCTTATCTGCAATTGTAGCATAAATGAATGTGTAACCAGGTAATGCAAGTACGGGCGTTGTATCCCAGTTACGGTTTATATATGTACTATATGCCTTATACGAATGCGTCGAAATGAATATCTGTTCTATATGCTATTAGTTATATTACACTGAACACGGGACATATTTTGTCGACAGTAATCAAGGTGGAAGTATTGTCGCACGCTTGAAGACCCAGGGAGTAGTCAAAACTCATCTAGAACTCCCGGATGGATGCCCGCTTGGGACCTTTAGAATATTTTAATTCAACTATATGACCGTACATGTTTAATCCAGCTAACTTAGCCACTCAGTAAGGCTTGCATTCGTCACCCGCATCATCCGCATCTTCTACCTGTATATGGTGGGTTTGCAAACAGTTTATAATTCTTCTTCCTTTTATAGTTTATATCTTTATATACCGGTACTGGATTTATTTACTATCTTCGTTCAACTTCTATGATATCATATCCTATCCTAATATTCAGATCAAAATTCTTTGGAGACATCAAGTTGACATTCAAATTATTTCCGATGAAAGGCTACACGGCCAGCCTCTAACCGGGAGGCGATGTGCTGGTCCCATCAGTGAAACCCAGTTTCATATAAATCGATTTCGAGCGTGTTACACTTCTTATTCCCTACGTGATATATATATTAATCATGTACTTTCCAGGTACAGGCGAGGAAATGGGAACAGCGCCTTATCGGAGAACTCAGACTGAGGAATGGAGCAATTTCGAAGTAACGAAGTTGTAAAACGTTCATATTGTCGAGATATAATTCTCATCTTATGATATGATAATGGAAAAGTTCAAAAGGTATTAACAAATGTGGGTGTCTATATACGACCATGGAGGGCGCAGTACCAGGAGGGCGGAGGTGAGGCAGAGAGAGAGGAAAGGATGGAACACAACATCTCAGAATAAACTGGTATCAGACCGCCCTGGGAGAGGCCGAGGACAGGAGGGTGAGGAGGAGGATTGTCAACACGTCATCAGCAGCGCCCTCTATACGGTCTACCAGACTCTGGAATAGGTGAGGTGAGAAGGTGATGTGAGGTTTCTATATATGGAGGCTCGTGTCTTGTTATAGGTAACTGAGGGAGAGGGATGGGTAATATTCCGAAAATCACTACTACCGTTGTGAATAAAATGTTGCGAGTTTCATTCTTTCAAGCGGTCACAATGGAGGAGGATTGTCAACACGTCATCAGCAGCGCCCTCTATACGGTCTACCAGGCTCTGGAATAGGTGATGTGAGATGATGATGTGAGGTTCCTATATATGGGGGCTCGTGTCTTGTTATAGGTAACTGAGAAAAGGGGGGCGTAATATTCCGAAAATCGCTCCTACCGTTGTAAATAAAATGTTGCAAGTTTCTTCGAGACGATGTGCTGGTCCCATCAGGGAAGCCCTGATTCATAGAATCGATTCCTTATTGCCTACGTGACATATATATCTATCATGTACTCTCCAGGTACAGGCGATTCATGCAGCTATGGCGAAGAAATCGCAACAGCGCCACATCGGAGAACTCAAAATGAGGAGTGGAGCAAATTCGATTTCTCAACGAACTGAGGTACATTAATTTATATAGTGTCAAAATAATTATTATCTAATGATATAATAATGAAAACAGTTCAAAAAGTATCAACAAATGTGGGTTTCTATATACGATCTCAGATTGGACGGGTCGCAGTCTTCCTACCCCCTGAGAGAGGCCGGAGACAGGAGGAAGTGGAGGAGGATTGTCAACACGTCAGCAGCAGCGCCCCTGTACTGTCCACCCGAATCCGGTATAGGTGAGGTACATAGGTGATGTGAGGTTTCTATATGATTATGGCGGTTGTGTTTCGCTATGTAACTAAGGAAGGGGGTCTGGGTTCAGGCATTTTGATAGCTAGGATGAATATATATCTGTATTGACTCTGTTTTTCCAAGAATAAAACTGATAAACTAACGTCCTTGGCAAGCTACATGCGAACGCATCGATGCAGGTTGAACCAGGGTGCCGATGGCACAGTAGCTCTCCCTTTAATATACATCAGTGTAATACGCAGGATTAGGAAAGACAGTTTCCAATGATTTTCGAAACGACTCCTATATTACTTTTCGCCTCAGATCCATTGGCACCCTGTATGTTCATACATACATGCATGTTTATATCTATAGAGCGCTTCTCCAAAACGATCGAAGCGATTGAACAACAGCTCTTCGAAAATATAAGGGTAACCATCTTTCATGGTCTTCATATAATAATAATAATAATACTAATAATAAATAGTCTTATATTGCGCTGAATCCAGCCCACGGCTGCTCGAAGCGCATATGAATGAAGGGAATACCACAACAAACAAAGGAGAAAGCAGCCTAGTAATAATGTGTGATCCAAACTAGGGAGAGGAGCATTTGACTGATACACAGCAAATGGCCCACCAGATGATGACCTTGGACTACAATTCCCTGAACACACCGTATGTAGCATTGGTGAACGATAATAATGACAAACTTTCATGATTATCTGATTCGAATTCTAGGAGGAGATGCGTTTGACAAATTTCCCCAAAATGACACGAAAGGCCCACTAGATGACAATGGGCCGTCGATCATTGTATGTAGCATTGGTAATCGGTAATAATGACCAACTATCAAGATCATCTGATTGAAACTCTAGGAGTTGTTAAGCCTTTGACAGATTTCAACTATATGGCCCACCAGATGACTTTGTACCCAAATCCGTATAGACCTTCTGTATGAAGCATTGGTACCCGAAAATGATGAACAACTTTTAGGATCATCTGATTCAAACTTTCGGAGGAGAATCATTTGGAAGATTTTCACAAATGACCCCAAATGGCCCACCATATAACTTCGGACCCAATTCCGTATAGATCTCCTGTATATGTAGCATTGGAACCGGATAATAATGACCAACTTGTATGATCATCTGATTCGAAGGAATACTGCAGGCTCGGGTACATCATGGGTGACCTCGTAGAGGACGAAAAGCTGAATATATATTGATCCAAATCCTGTCTCAATCCGATAATCCTATGTCGAGTTTTCGGCGTTTTAATTATCACCACTATAACCAGGAAATTTACGAAAAACCTGATTGCGCTATAATTCGTGTCGTCACACCTGAACAACATTAACATTTCTTATCTATTTCATTGTTTGTATTGTGCTTGAGAACTCAACATTCCCGATTTCTCTACTGCGTAACATTATTAACTCACCACAGTAATTTTTTGGGGGAGAGAATTATCTTTCATTGTCAAAAAGGATAATATTTTCATTTTGGAGGAAAACAAAGGCAATTCGCTGGGTAGTCCAGGTACCCAAATTTCGAAATCCTCTAACTCTGTGATGGAACGTCGTATGAACGTCTGGTTCAGGCTGATGTATTTATTTGTGTCTAAGCTACAAGATAAGCCTATGTTTACTTGAGCCTGCAGTTGCCCTTCAAACTCTAGAGGGAGAAGCATTTGACAGATTCTCACTAAATGGGCCACCAGATGACCTTGGACCCTGAGTCACTGAACACTCCGTATGTAGCATTGTTATACCTGGTAAAAATCGATTGCCTTTTGAAATGTACACATTAATTTCACTTTGAACATTCAGTTAGTGTGGGAGGATTGGTGTTGTTGGTCGGTTGGTGCCTATAGTTACTTCCGAAAGAGAAACTTATGTCGAGTTATCTAAGACAAAAAAAGATAGGCCTATAGAACATGTTGTGCAGATGTGATGTCCGAATCGGGACTTCCCCTGATTTCTTGGGATAATGGACCAGACCATAATGGTGGATAGCTCTGCATAGGAACATTGTACGGTGATGAATTTTGAACCAATAAATGTAGTTTTCTATTGTCTACAATATTAACAATACGCTATGGTCGACCCTATAGTCCACCTTCAAACACCTTATTTGTTATGGTTCACTCGCCGGACACGTGTACCGATCCCACACAAGCCGGCAGAGGTGCATACCAGGATACAACACTCTTGTCAGCTGCGAACCCTCACTAGGTCACGGACCAAGACCATACATCTGAAGCGTTACCTTATTGATATGATACTTTACGTTGTTTTAGGCTAAGGAACAACTTACAACTTATCCTGACACAGAATAGAACCCGCTTACATGCTACAATATGAACTTATGAACGCTTCTACTCATCTTCCATATCTAGCTGTTTTATATGCCTCCTCATTCCATGAAATACAAGTGAATGGACCTCCGTTTGGTTTTCATCCGTTCATCGATGTACATGATTACAAGCTCGTCAGCGGAATATTTGGGAACGGTTAGATATAAATCTATATTCGCCTCTTACGCAAATCTATCCATTAATGGCAAACCTTGAAAGTTAGTCTAGCCATGAATGATTACTCGATCATAATCATTGTGCGATTACTTCCGCTCATGCATAATAAGTTGGTGATGTGCGTTTCTAATTATCACGCCGATAGCACATTGCTCAGTAGTGAGGATTCGTGTCGTATAAATATGATAAACTATGGATGAATTCTAAGATTTACAAGTCAGATGGATAATGTGTCCAATATGAATACTAATTATTTGTAGACTCCATTTCGTTCGTACATCCCGATATAACCTCTCCGTAAACGACCAGTCATGGAAATTGCAAAATAAACAGGTCTTGTCAGATTTATGTATTATTGCCGGATTCTTTGAATCTCAGGAAATGGAGCTTTTTTATTCTTGGCAGGCCTCAGCTATTCATTGGTAAGAATCGGTTGAAAAAGTTCAGGCTAATCCGCGCTAACACTGACTATTTCAAGTTATTTATTTTCCCTAGAATTATTCCTCTCTGGAATGACTTACCAGCAAATATTGCAGAGGCACCCTCTCTGGGTATTATCAAGAGAGGGCTTGATGAACTTACTTCCTGATATTCTTGCATTCACTACCCAGTATGGTAAGTGATGGCCTAGGGCTATACTGGTCGAGTTATTTCTCGGGGACCGTTACGGTAGCCAGGCAGACTTAGGCTGGATACCTGAATGTATTGTGCATGTGATCTTCCCTATCTATATTTCATTTCCTCTCCTCTCGCTTACCTTTGCACATACGTCATAAATGATCTGTTGAGATCGCCAGACGTTATTTGAAGAAGAAGAAGTTGAATCGCTGTGGAGAAACCTGCCTTCTAAGTTGATCGTCATTATCATCATCATTAATATCATCAATATCACTATCATCATTATGTCATTATGTCATGATTATTATTATCATTGTTATCGTTATTATTACCATCATTATTATCATCGTTATCATCTTTATTATTATCAACTTTGTCTCTGGGAGGTAATCTTGAGATATATGTAGTAATATATACTATTTATAGCTATAAACTACTGGACCGAGTAAAATGAAGAAGGGAAAAGATTGGCACTGTGCGTGGTGGGGTTTATTAGAAAGTCAAATTTACTGCAATGCTGCCCACTTTGTTCAGGTTGAGCAATGAAGGTTCCGGCTCCATAACACGGATAGATAGATCAGACATATTGAACTATACATGCGAGTAATTTCCTCAACATTCGACACCACGTTTTTGATGACAACAACGGAAAACATGTGATGAAGCATATACAATTTCCCTCGTTCAAAAAGGCAAGGTGCCAGTACTTGGGATTTGAACTACCATCGCTTAGAAAATATCTGCATTGGGGAGTGTGGATTATCACGTGTATATATATACAACATATTTATGAACGCACAGAACTAGTTCGTAACAGCCTATTCTAAGCAGTTATTTTATTATGTTCTGTCATACGCATGCAGAATCACTATTTTACCTAGAACTAGAATAGTCGATTTCAGTCTGCTCCGTAAATTTCACATATGCTCTTGAGCATAAAAAATCATCAACGTATAGGTTCACATACTGCTGGCACGCCACGCCCGCCACAGGTCAGATGTAGAGTGATTACGCTGTAGCGCATGCTGTAATGCCGTATATTAGGAAATCTGACAGGCTTTACACTGTTGATGTCAGGCGAGCCAATTACCGCTGAGTCACATAGTGTCCACGCGAGGTCTGTCAATAAACACAACGTGTGCAAGCGATGGCGACAATATAAACAGTCCTCACGAATTATTACCTAACCGGAAAGGAATCGGTGGCTCCTGAACCTATGACGTAATGGTGCCGTTTGTTATCCATGTCACATGGTCCAAACTCAACTTGAATAGACTTGAATGATCCTAAATAACCTCGGCTGTGGTGGGTTGAGGTTTTGATTCCTCTCTGAATGCGGGCTGATTTAGCACTAGACCTTGAAATGACACTGTATTGTAGTGTTTTCGTACTACTTAAAATGTATCCCAATGCATACTACGAGACAATCTGAATGGATCATTTGCTTTATTCGCTTTGCTTTTAAGAGATAATACGGTTCCGAAGAGGAACTGCGACTGGAACCTAGCTGAGAGACTTCGAAAGCTCATCGACGTTGTCATGCTACAGCGCCTGTCACATGTTAATATATCGATGAGGAAACAAGTGATAACTGAGGTAACTGTATTTACCAGGGAATGTCAGCCAGTGGTGTATTCGGCTACGTGCCAACTCAACTAGATTGACGTATTGCTGCATTTGCTGTCCAAAAGACGCCGCTCAAAGTCTAATATGATGTTCTCCTTGGTAAAGAATTTCTCTGTCCGAGAGCAGCATATATAAGATATGATGTGTACATATTAGGTAATGCAGGTAACAGACTAAGTGGTCATGTATGTATATCCGCACCTCGTGTCACACCAGGGTAGCCTATGTTATGTATACTAGCAGATATACCCGTTCATATATATATGCATAGCAATAATTCTGCAAATAAGGAGTTTCAATATTAACAAGACATAGCAGGGAAATGTTCATGAAAAAAGTGCATGGCAGATATGATGGATGGTCAGTCTTACACCAAACAGAACATGACACTTAGTAGTATCCATTATTGGTTCATCTCATTGAGCAGTAGCAGAAAAGTATTATCATATGATAATTTTGTTCTCTTGAATGTCAACCATATGGGTTCACAATAATAACAGTAACAATTTAAAAAAAAAAACATAAGAATCCCTCGGCAAAAAACAGGATGGAAGAGACTAATGTGTTGGGAACATTTTTAGGTGTAAACAGCACTTTGAAACAATCAGCTTTTGCAGGAAACACTTGAATATGCTTTAGCCTTTTACAAAACACCACACTGACCCTCTTGAGCAATGCATATATATATAATTGCACGGAATCAATTGATCATTTGATGAGCCCCTTTTCCTCCTCCTAGAGGCAGGAGCGCAGCAAATACTGGTAACGTAAACTTTAGTTAACCCCTACCAAAGGCTCTCACTATTCACTTTATTTCGTGTAGAAGTGTAAACATACTGTCCATTACTTTGCAACCACTTAAGATACCAGGAATGCATATTTGACCAGAAATTAAAAAAAACTGTTACCTGACACCCCAATTTTGTGGAGCTGCCTCACACCCATGGTGAGGTTCAAAATAAATATTATATATACTTTGAATTAGTGTGGCTATTCACGGATCCGATGTACTTATTCCGTACGTCACAATAGCACAATATCACGCAACTTCGTCACTGGGTGGTAACATCTGCTGAACTCTGTGCAAAGTCAATAGGACTTTCGATCTTGTTATCCTATTTTTTACTTCCCGGACAGTTGTGAGACTCATTTTCTTTGAGTTGGATAAGTGGCTAAAACTGTTTCTTCTGTGTTTTGTTCCTATACATGAATCTTGCAACACGCGCGGTACAAAAGTGACTATTCCGACTGCAAGAGGTCATGACGAGCTCTTCAGTGAGTAACAAATAACATTAGGCCACTGTGCGTACACGCACTGACGTCACAGCGAATATGTGAATTGTAACATCTGCTAGTGCTCGGAGGAGGAGAGCCTCTGTCAGCGTCACCTACAGTTGACGTTACCAATACCAGTACCTGATCAACCCCATCATAGTGTGCCCACACGAACGTACATCGCAAGGTTGTTACTGGCGAAGTTGTTATTATAGTCAATAGTTAGGTTCGACGTAGCACTAACGATAGGCCATAGGCCCTAACGTTAGGCTTGACGCGCTGAGATTTTTTCAAAACACGCTCATGATTCTAAGCCAACAGATGCACAATCCATACTCAAAACACGCCCATGTTTCATGAACGTACATCGCAAGGTTGTTACTGGCGAAGTAGTATGGCCTAACCTTAGGCTTTCGCTCGACGCGTACCCCATCATACTGTTCCCACGCGAACGTAGATTACATCGCAAGGTTGTCATGGCGAGGTTGAATACAAGTTCGGCGTAGGCCTAGCCCCTACGCAGAAACGATAGGCCATCGGCCCTGACGTTAGGCTAGACGCAACAAGATCTTTCCAAAACACGCTCATGATTCTACGCCAACAGATGCACACTCGATAATCAGAGACCATGGCGAGAACACTTGCAGATATGAAAATAAATGTTACCAACATCATTCAATTTCGGTAGCTTAGGATAGGGGAATGAATAATGGTGCTTACAAAATCGGGCTAGCGCCACGGAAGTCGATAATATAGAAATCCGTGTGGCGAACTGAATCAGGGAAGTGCTGCCGATTGCCGAATACTTTATGGGGAAAAAATTGACGGACCGGAAAGAAGAAGGGGGAGTGGGAAATGTTGTACGGTAAATTGTAGAATATCCAATCCATACTCAGCGTGATGGGGTTACAAAATACACAAACGAATAGGAGCCGTGTCTATGATAAGTGAACACGTTTCGCAGAAAAAAAAATCGCAACCCGAATCTACCATGAAACACCAACACAATTTAAAATGAACAGCTCACAATGTGACAAAATTGAAATTTCAAGATGATTTGTTATTTGCTTACCAAAATGCGTCAAATATACTGGAAATAAACCCCCTTATGACAATTAGTAAATCATTTGAATGTGTTTGAGAAAAAAAGTGTACTCTGATCGATCAGCAGTCAACTGAGAAAAGTAATTTCAAACACAAATAAGCTCAGTAAGGATTATGTGATTAGTAAACCCCGGTTATTGTCTAAACTGCCGTCCTGCTGGAGTCAAGCCATTAACCATGTAGTATAATCGCAACACCATATGCATCAACAAGTGGTAATGGGCGGCTATGATTACATACTTCTGTCGTAGATGAATGCGCCTACCACATCCAATGTCGCGTGTTCACGCGGTCCCTCATTTGCGAAAAGCAGACCGGGGGGGGGGGGGGGGGGGG
>JAUOBX010523060.1:0-10089 GCA_032360705.1 Eupentacta quinquesemita
ACTCCGAGGTTTGTTATATCAGGGGGAGGGGAGGGGGGTATATTTATTTATGAGTGGGAGAAAATGTTCCTGTGGATTACACACTGCAGGCGATGTAATAATCAGATGTATACAATGTAAGCTAAACACGATTGGTCACAATTGACTAGTGAACAATGCCTCCATCACACTATGGATTCGAGTCATTCGACAATTGTTCAGTCTAGCGCTCACTTATGCAATTGAGGCTGTCGTGCATGTCCATTGTGATGTGTGACTTCATGTATGCACTATCCCTTCATGGTATGCATTGCACTAAATCTTTACTCGGTGAATGGCCTCGGACGTCGAGCTCGCAATCCAGAAATGATGGGTTCGAGCGCACGTTGTGTTCTTGGGCGAGGTACCCCATATATCCATTGATTCGTTCAATGAAGTACAATTTATACGTTGAATTGCAGATGCCGCCAATTATACAACTCAGGATGACAGGATTTGACTAACACAAACTGACTGGTCTCTGTAGACTCTATATATGCATATCTGCCGTCGTTGTCGGAAGGAATAGAAGCACGAACGAAATTATCATTCGAGCGAACTCAATCGGATACATTTGGGAAAAAAGGGAAAATCAGCCTGAGCCAGGTGACAAGGAACTCATTATATATAAATACGGCTCGGAGCGGAAATCAACATTAGTGATTCAATTGGAAGGGAATAGCTGATTGAACAAACTGACCCTGAAAACCGTTATGTCTAGTTTGAACACACCGTCGTAGTAAAACACTGTGACTTTCAACACAAATCCAACTCAGCTGAACTATTGTCGATATCATAAGAGTTGCACGAAATGAATGTCATGAATATTTTATTGCTATCGCATCAGGTGTTTCATATGCATGGCAAAACCTTTCCCCGCGCCTCCATCTGTTTCAATGCTGCTTTCACAGCTCTTCACTGACCAATTTACACACGTCCTCATCAGACTACATACACAACGTTAGTAATCAACGAGCACTCTATTCCCCTCATCGATTTAGATACGCGATTCAATTCTTCCATGTTGTTGTTGGCCTCGTTTAAATGTTATTTATGGTTCTCGGACCGCCTACATTATACTAACTGGACGTGTGCAGGCGGGTGAACCACCCACGTGTATATCCCCGCTTTACTTATAAATATCGACCTCATATGATTGAAAAAATTGCATAATTCATGTCGTTTTCACCTCTGATAGCCTTTGAATGAGGTGAATATTGTTCAGAATCAACTATAGTCCACATCAACCGAGTTTTGTTTCGAGCTGACAAAGCTAGGGAAATCGCATATTATAACCCAAATTTAACCCAGGTGTCCTTGAAACGACTGTCATGTTTGTCAGCACCAACTACAGTCCACATACACCATTAGTTCCGTTCGAATCTGACAAATTCAGGGAAATCACATGAATTACGCCCATTTGACCTCCGATGACCTCAAAATGACAGTCATGTTTCTCGGGATCAACGGTAGTCCACATCTACCAAGTTTCGATCAAATCCGACAAAGATAGGAAAATCGCATAAATCATGCAAATTTGACCTATGATGAACTTGAAATTGTCGTCATGTTTTCCGGGACCAACTGTACTACATTGATATCCCCGCCCAAAACCTGCAAAATAGAGGGCGGCAGTCGTGCGGCAATGCTCACATTCGAACTCATCTAATATTTCAGTAGGCCGAACGTGTGTGCCAAGTTTCGAATCAATCAGATCAAGTGTTAGAGATTTACTGCGCTAACGCCTACAGTTGGGGGCGGCGGCAGCGGCAGCGGCGGTGACGGCGGCGGCTACACACCCAAAACCATAATATCTCGGACGCTCAAAAGCGTCTCCGGGATATAATAACTATCCCAATTCTATCTGCTTTATTCGTTCATAAACCTGCAAGGCTGCAAGCAACATGAAATTCCCGAATTTGAGTATTTCAGTAATATGCGCAGGAGTATGCTATTTGGTATGTATTTCAAGGTATTAAAGTGGTTTCAACATCAGTTGCTAGGACGACGTATTATTGAATTCCCATTACGAAGTTGAGGGACATCCCGGGCAGGTGGGATTTATGTCACACTTGGCGCACGATAGGTTGGGCGACATCCCGTCTAATGTGTTCTGTCTGGGAGAGTATTGGAATAAACTGTTGTGGGAGTGCCTTATCACGAGTCTGTGGCGCACTTAGAGGCACGCTTCGAGGGGAATGTCAAACAAACTAAAGCAACACATTGAAGCATTCCGTAATACAGAGTCCAATAGTATAAATACTTAGCCAGGGCTGTTTCCTGATTGAGTCACTGCAGAACAAAATTGATGACATGAGAGAACTTGGATGGCGAGTTGGACTTGGAGAAGCCAAATGCCATCCTCACGAATTCGAACAGGGCACATGCCTACCGTGGAAGGGAGGCAATATTCCTTCGATCCTTCTCCTCCATCTCCACCACAACCTTGGAAACTATAGACTGTTCGTCCTCTCTTTCGCGTGCTGATGAATATGCAGAAATGCGATTTCTAGAAATCGCGGTCCTTGACTTTTAGGATTTTAAAATAGCTGCATTAAGTGGCTAGCACAGTTGGTGGAGCCCATTGTAGAACCCCATGGAGAATGGGCTATTCATTCGGCCTAATGGGTGTTGGTCCTGTGTTTCCATTGTTCTTTCTACAGTTCTGTTCACATGTTCATTGTTCCAAAAGTATATACTTTCTTGTTTGTATTCTTCATTTGCTTCGATTGAGCATGGAACACAATATATGAAACGGAACGAAAACCTGGATTCCGCCGAGGCTCAACATATGGTACCGGGTACCTGTTGCCCTCTCGCTGGTTGCACAGCAAATAAGAGACTGAAGCAGGAAACTGATGTAAACTGCTAATCAGACAGCACCGACCCCGTCGTCTAACATCCACAGCAAGTGGGCCCAGACTGAGGTGCCGGGTATATTACCACCCCCCCCCCCCCCTCTCACCTCCCCCTCCACCGCAGCTAGGCGCTGTTCGATGCTCCTATCTCTCCTTTCGTATTGTATTGAATTTGAATACTAAGTGATAGTACTTGCCTTATAGGTGGGTTCGAAGTTGTAGCATCTTCTGCCTGGCACGTGCTTGCGAGGAAACGGAGAATTCCTATGATATTAGTCGAGTCAATATATGGCCAGAAATACCTCTACCCCAAAAATTGCAACGAAAGGTTTTTTCGCCTAAGGTTGCTCAGTGGGTCTCCAGAAAAAAGTCTCCCAAAATCGGACCTCGGGAAAAGAGTTAATTTGCATATTCCAAAAATGGCGGACTTTAATGTATTTTAAACCCCATAAGACGTCAGTTTTTACCTATAAATTGTGTTACCACCCTATAGAAACATGATACCGGACTACCATATGAGGTCACTTACAATGTCATATGACGTCACAATAACGTAGTTATCAAGTATACGAGGAAAAAGTAACGTAATATATCCTTTAGTGTACAATGAACCCCCTGATATTTTAGTTTTGACAAAGATATATGTTACCAACCCAAATTATACCAACATACCAGAATAACAATTTTACGTTGTCTTGTGACGTCACTGTGACGTAGTAATGACGTATGTGACAAAAACATTACATACTTTAGCAGAGCGCACTGCCTCTTAATGTATAGGCTACTGAAAACCGTCGAAAGTCCAAAATTTGAGCCATTAAATATATGCAGCAGGAACATGATGCCAAAATACCAAATGAGCACATTTACAATGTTATAAGGGTGAGACGTAGTAATCACGTATAAGAGGGACTCGGCGGAGTGTGTAGGCTTTAGTGTACAGTAAATCTATAATACTTTTTGACTTATGGTATATGTTACCAACCTTTGGTAAAATGATGCCAACATACCATATTAGCCATTCTACCATATCCCACGACGTCATTGCGACGAAGTACTGACGTATGTGCAAAGCATCAATATACTTCAGCAAACTCCGGTGCCCTACGATGTACTGAAAATGGCCCAAAGCCGAAATTTTGACACATGGAATACATCAATAACCTACAGAAACATGATTCCAAAATACCAAACGGGCACATTCACAATGTCATGTGACGTCACTATGACGTAAAAAGGTTGATTGGTACTTGGGCATAACGTTTTATAGAGGGGAAATGCTAGGAGTAACAACATTCTGACACGGAATGTGCCAGATTATCAGTCAATGGGTAGACATGAATATGGTAGGATGATTATGAGTTAGAAACCCCAATGGGTTAGCCCTGACAATGCCCGGGTGTTTCAGTGGCATCCACTAGGGAATCCACGAGGGAGTACGAAAGCATCATCGTCAGGGAAGTTCGTATCTGGAAGTTAGTGTTGGAGCTAGTGCAAACTCCGACTACCCAAAAAAAAGTAAGAGACTACCAGTACACTTCCGAGGGTTATCACTACTGAATCACAGTCGACAGTGATGCACAAGACACCGTGGAACACCACGCTGGTTGAAATAATGCAGTACCATCTCTCCAAATGTCCGTGCTTGGGCTATCAGCCTCGTACAAAATTCCACTAAGTACCCAGTCCAGCGGGCCCTAATATCTGATTCACTAGCCAAAACCTCAGGGGTCCGTGTCCTGCGAGGCCCTCGCGGCCAGGCGCTATTCACCGACTTGCAGAGATGACATACATGTCCTTCATGATTGCGGAGCATTGACTTCAGGGCCATGCGCCAAAGCTTTCTACAAGGTTGCACTCCCTACCCGTCCACCCTGGTGATCGTGACTCTATCTGATGTAGTCAACGGTATCGCTGGAAAGACACCCAGCAGTTCTCTTTGGTAGGGTTCGAAGCATGAGTCACCGATTCATTTCCCCAACAGTGACGCCATCATTGGAATACCAAGTATAACGTATATCAGCAAACATAAGATTGAAACTCATATAGCGAAGGTGGGAAGCCTAGGACTGCTAACAACGCGACACTATGTTTTATGGGGACCACAACACGACTCCTAACTATCCTCTCAAGTGCCAGTTGAGGCATCGGAATCCTATGAAAGGATCTTTGAATCGCAAGGGAGAATAGTACCACACACCGATATTGTTGGGAAGCATCCTAATGGAGTGAGAGATGGTCCCAGAAGCCAAAGCGGACCGCCCGTCTCTAATTAGGCCAAGTCGATAGGGTGGCGAGGTGGATGACACCTCCGCAACACACGTACGTGTCCACCATGCAGTCACAGACATCGGGGTCCCCCTTGTTTTGCAGACCATGGGTCCCGAGGACGTTGCCTGAACTCTTCACACGGCACACTGCAAGACAGTGGGCAGTCACATCAGTCGGATTCCCAAGTTGTGCATTTTACTGCTGAACGTCCCGTACGCAAGGTGGTACATCGGAGCAGGGGACTGCTACTCGGAGGTCTGTCGAAGACGTTGACTAATCTGTACTGGACATATTAATACATATGATATGTTAATTTTGTTGTGAGAACCCCTTCAACCATTATTATGGCGGTGACGTGCAGATATCAAGAATGCTAATCCTAACGTTTACAAAGCCGACTCCACGAGACATGGTGATGTCGCCTGGTATTTCGAGTGTATCTAGACCTACATCGCGATGGCCTAATCAGTAGTTGGTAAATCTTCCTTATCCCCACACATCACCCCAAATCTTCGCGTGACCCATCCTCAGAATGGACATTGTCCCGGACAGAAACGCAGCCCATTTCCCAAACCTTAACTGTTTATGGTTGTGCCCTTGGTATACTCACATGGTCGTCAATCGGTTGCTGTCATAATTCAATGTTGTTTTCGATTCGTGGAGGTCCTGATTTGGGTAGGATTCTGCTCAGGAATTACATTTGCCTATAATTTCATTTGACAGATATATATTATAACTCCAATCCTGATAGGTCATAACACGTGATTTTCTGACAAATACGTAATTCCTACGTCACAGTGGCGTCATATGAAATCGTAAGTTGGCGTTTTCGATATTTCAGAATCATGTTCTACAGGTTGGTAACATATTTCATAGGTCTAAACTGAAGTTTCGGAGGGCTCGTCGTACAGAAAACTCTGCATCGTCAGCCAAAGTATGTTAATTGTTTTGTTACATACGTCAACACCACGTCGCAATTACGTCATAAGACAGTGCATCTTATTTAAGTAGTCCGGTATCATGTTCTTATAGGTTGGTAACATACTCCATAGGTCAAAACTGAAGTCTGTACAGTAAAGTCTATATAATGAGCCAAAGTACGTCAATTGCCGTAAGATACGTCAATTCTACGTCACGGTGACGTCATATGACGTTGTAAGTTAGCTTATATGATATTCTGGTATCATGTTTCTATAGGTTGGTAACACATATCATAGGTCAAAAGTGACGTCTCATGGAGTTTACAGTACATTCAAGTCCATATTGTCCGCCGTTTTGGAAATATGCAAAGTGACCCTTTACCCGGGTCCGATTTTGGGAGACTTTTTTCTGGGGATGCTAAGGACCCAATGAGCAACCTAAAATAAAAATAAAAGCTTTTTTTGCAATTTTTTTGGTGGTGGGGGTCAATCCCTATTTTGACTCGACTATTAACCTGTTGAAGGGTTTCAAGAGCAGCCAAGGATGGTCCTGATCGAATCTAATATTATGGAATGTCAAAAGCTGATCATATCAGACCAAACATTCAGGTGTATATGACTTTCTGTTACTGAGTTACCGGCCTGTGAAATTTGTGCCATGGTGATTGCGCAATACGACAACAATCCCAGCATGCAATATTAATTGATTTCTTGGTTGTACAACTCTGCGAATATCTTCTGTTTTCTTTCAAAATTAACTATAGTTTCACTGGACAAAGCTTATTGCAAGTGCGGGAATTTAACGTTCAGTTAGATGATGGGTGCCAATATTTATTTTCGTGAGAAATACAAAGGAAAACCTCTGTGGAACGTTGAGGTATTACCATGAATCAGAACAATGAAATACATGAGAAATTGTCTAATTTCTGCAATGTCACACGTTGTTGCTCAATCGATATTATGGACAGACTTCAAAGGTCAATAACTCTGCAACGGAGACCACAAATCTTAGTTTAAAATCCTCTACAATATAACTAAACGTTCCGGGGTATTTCAAACGGTCATAACTCGTTAGAAATAGTACATTTTAACTCAATGTTCGACTGAATTGATGTCTTCTAGTGTTGGGGGAACATGATGGATGTTTTGTGATAAAAATATATATAGGCCTCATTCTCTTCAGAGAAGTTTCGAAAGATTGCTCTGCCCGAAATGAACGATATCTCTATCACATTACATTGTACACAATTCGTGTCCAGTCTTCGCGCGCTCCCATTTGACCTTTGACATTAACTAGACGTGTGCAGGCGGGTAAACCGCCCACGAGTGTATCCCCGCACTACCTGTTAATATTGATCTGTGATGATCAGAAAAATTGCCCAATCCATGCCGATTTGACTCCCGACGGACTTTGAATTACCTATGAATGTTGTTTAGGACCACATATAGTACATATATAGGCTATACCAAGTTTCTTTAAAAATGAGAAAGTTCAGAAAATCGCATACATTACGCACATTGGACCTCCTTGAATGACTGAGAACCTGGAAATGACTGTCATATTTTTCAGGACCAACTATAGTCCACATCCATCAAGTTTCGTGTAGATCGGACAAACTTGATCATTTCGCAAAAACTTGTGAAATAGAGGGCAGCAGTCATGCAAGAACGCTCACTTTCGAACACATCCGAGATTCCACTAGGACGGACATGCGTAAAGAGTTTCGAATCAATCGGACATATAGCGTTGCAGAGTTATTGCGCTAACGACTCAAGTTTTCGGCGGGGACGGCAGCGGCGGAGACGGTGGCGGCTATACCCAAAACCATATTATATTCACCATATATATCGCGGGGATATAACTAGAACAGATCTTGTATACAACTGTGAACTGGCTCATTCAGAGTAGCAAGGTTAGTTGATAGTGAAATTTGCATTATGTAATGTTCAGGAAACTGCATGCACCAGCCTGGGATTGTGATTGTCTCGGATATCCTTGAACTATTGGAACTCCGTCCTGACACTCCATGCCACAATGGTGTGAAGTTCGACAGTAGTTTGATCTTGAAAGCTGTTAGACTTGGTTGTCATATCAATTTGTTACTTGTTGTTTTCTTGCCCGATTCGACATGCACTTGTTATACATATCTGCGTGCGTGTCCATATTGACTATGGATCGGCTGTTATTGACTCATGCGTCACTGAAAATGGACGCCTCCCTCCGTATATCCGCTTTCATGCTGCTGCTCTCAATTGGGCCAACGGCGGAAGCGTATCCAACTGGCGTAACGCCCGCAGCATGTGACGATATGACGCCACGACACTACGGGACTAGTCCAATGAACCAGGAGACCAGTCCGTTCTCGCTGTCTCATTCGACCAATTACTTCCCCGGGGAGTCGCATTCAAGTAAGTTGGATATCCTATATTGAGTAGGCCTACCTATACCAGTGGTGCAATTTCGTGCAACCATATGGTCAGGACGATCCCGGTGTCAGAGTGAATTTCCCGACTCCATCTGTCGCCTAGAAAGAACATTGTTCTATCACATCCAGGATTTAGACATCCAGACCTTCAGAACCGATTCGTTGTTAATCCAATTCCGAGATCTGATGTAATCACCGTCATATATTGTATTTCATTTCCTGCATTCACCTGATGGACAGCCGTATTGCAAAATCTCAACATGATGGTTTTAGGGATGAGATGCCTCCGCCTATAGATAGAAAGTCAGTAGCTTCCTCTTCCGTCCATTCCGAACTTTCTCAAAAATGTGTTTCTCCTGAATTCATAGTCTTGTAGCCTATATATCGTGACTCTACACTCTAAAAAATGTGTTTAGGAATTGAACACTTTTCTAAACACATTTTTGAACCACGTTTCTAAACACGTTCAGATACAAAACAATATGTGTTTAATTTCTAAACACGGGTGTCTAATTGCTAAACACTATGTGTTCAATTCCTAAACACTTTGTTGTTAAACACTTATTTGAACCACGTTTCCAAACACCTTTTTTTAGTTCAGAGCGTGACTGCCTAGTTGGCTAGAGCGTCGAGCTGGTAATCCATAGGATACCCTCCTAAGTCCGGGTTGCGCCCTTGAGCAAGGTGCTTCATCCCGATTGCACAAACTGAGGGGAAGGTGATTTGTATGCCCCCGTCTGCGTGTGACGACCCCTTCCTCCACATTGAGGTCACGCGTCAGAAGCATTGCCTTGGTCGTGACCCGGTGGAGGTGGAGGTCCTGGTGGACGAGAGTGCTGTATCCAGGTATGCAACCTTGTCGGCTTGTATGGGATCAGTATCCGTTTCCAACAAGTAAACCATGAAAAGCACGTTCTGTGATAGTGCGCTTGCTACTCATGGTACCAAACTGTGGGATGAGCTGCGGTCCCTGTAGTTAAGTGAGCACACTTTCTGCAACGTATACGTTACTTTCCAGACACAGTGATTTAGGCTTACGTATTCAGTCATGCTTCCGATTCTACCTAGGTTAAGGTTTCTGTGAGACGCATCAGAGCATTTTGTTCAGATAGTGCGTCCTGAAAGTTTCGTATACTTGACCTTTTGTCTTCAGAGATGAGATTGATGTATTATCCACTAACACCCAGAGTGACAGGAATGATGGTAAACTAGTTTTCATGTGAGCTATATCTGTCTGGAGTGTCAAGATATTGTCTCCATTCCGCTCTTTACCGTTACCACGTTATCGTATTTTTCATAATAAACACAGTATAAGCCAGTTACGCCATTGCATTATACGAGGCATGCTAATGATCAATGTCCAAGGCCACTTGGGAGCACGCGGAGACCGGACCGCACGACCACTGTACACAGCAATAGAGCCTTTCGTTCACTTGGAGGCAGGGCAATCTTTCCTAACTTCTCTGGAGAAAATTGAAGATTCTTCCACCATAGAACACAGTGTTGGCGCTAAGCTGCGCATTTGCGGGATTCGCGCACTTTTCGCGCCAATCCCGCATTTGGAAAAAAGTTCGGGGGGGGGGGGGGGGGGGTTTG
>JAUOBX010523282.1:0-10088 GCA_032360705.1 Eupentacta quinquesemita
GTCCTAAAACTCTTGCTCCACAATTAGCCGTATCGCAGCAACTACGAATGGGCACCAGCCAGCCCAAAGGTTGGGATGGGCTGATTGGTTTAAGGAGAGAGGATGCCTCGAATCGACTAAGATGGTGTGAGAGCTGTTGCTGATGGAGTAAGGCGAATTCGGCCACCTCCATTTAACCAGGGACACAACCGGAATGAAACTGGAAGGAGGAGAAGATCATGAGCTGATTTGGCATATTATTTAGCTTGGTAAAAAGGGTAAGGTACCACTACCAGTTCTGCCAAAACTTTGATAGAGCTGGTGCACTGCACACTTCGTCAGCCCGTACTAGCGAAGCCTGTATAACTGTAAGACACACTGCAAATATTAAATGTGAAATGACACCAAAGAAATTGGTTTGTGAACAACATCAAGTCATCAACATATTTTTTGGAAGAACAGTTTCACCTCATTCAGAATTGGAGCTTACAAACCATTAGTCGCTGACTAATGACTGCATGTGAATTGAATACACAGTCGATGTTATGTACACACAAAACTTCGACGGTGTTTACAGCAAGAATCGGCACATTTAATATCCAAAATTGAGTTTCCAGAGAATCTTCAATCTTCAAAATCAATTTGAAAGGATAAGCAAGAGTTCAAGAATCTCTGTATTAAATCACTGGAAAAGTGCTTTTCATTTAATTTTGAGAGAGGTCCTTTTGGCCCGGAAGACATTTGTTTTGTGTATTGATACTGACGACTGTGTTTTGCGTGCACCGCAGCATACACAGTTGTGAATCAACGACTAACAATAAACATTATCAAACCTTCAGAAAATGTATTGGCCACTGCATGAAATCGCCTGGAATAGCAGTAACCATAGGCCTAGCCAACTGCATATCAATATCGTAAATTGGAATTACCAATGGATTGTACTGCGCTGTAAACGTATGAGCACTGATGCCGTATTCTACTAGCGAGTGGAGCCAAGTTTGCAGTTCGCGTGGAAAGGTGGGACTAGGCTAGGGATAATCATTCCGCGCATTGCATCGGGTGGGGCGGCGCAATCCGAGGTTTCGCGGAACTGGGATACAGTATACACAACGCGGAATATTGCGGGAACAGCAGTTTCACGACAAGCGCATTAGTGCGGAATTAATTCATGTGAATTGCGCGCGGAATTTGCAGTTCCGAAACGCAGATAACCCGGGCTCTATTTTCAAGCTATCATTTATTCCGAAATATTTACCAAATTAATTGTCGTTCTCAAAGAACAAGAATCAAGATGACACTAAGTGACTGACTTGGAAAGGTGGAACCCCGGAATCGTGATTGACATGTATCTTTTTTTAAGTAAGGTACGGTTGTGACACAGAAGTTGCTCAAAGTGACGCAAAGTCTGATGAAACTGTTGGATCGACTTCGATACATATGATTCAGTCGATTTAGACGATGGAGATGGAGTCAGATCCATGTAACGTATTGTTACACAAAAATTGTCAAAATCAACTAGGACCACTTGGAAGTGAGCACCGCATTACAGGCAGGCGCGTCGATCCGTTTCGAGATGTGGTGGGGCATGTTGGGACTTGGGATCCCAAGAATACGTTATCTTAGCGGAACTCCACTACAGGTTGCACGGAGCCTACGAGGCTGTGCCTACATAGAAAATTTGAGCTCCTGATACCCTCTATTGTTGGGAGAGGGGTAGGTGTTGGGAGGGGAGAGGTGGTATGGAGTTCTGGCCTCTGGGTCTGAGTGGCAAAATCAGTTGATTTGGTGTAGCTGGTAGTAGCCTTGTATACCGACGGAATTGACCTCTAGATTGTCGGAAATAGCACTTGCGAGGCAAAATCCCAATCATATAGTTGGGCAGATATAGTCCATCAAACATGTTTACCTTGCACTGAGCGGTAGAACAATTTGACTGATTTCCACTAGCGTCCATACAGTTATGCCTATATCAGGCATTTTATACAGGTTCGGGCTATGAGCGGAAAGATTGGGCATTTTCACCTATTTAATGCCTATTTTTGAGTGGAGAGGCGGTGCGCGTTGAGGAGCGAATTAATAATAAACAAATATTGAAGAGAAAACAGCCTGAATTCTACGAAAGTATGTAGCCCTATCAATAACGACAATTTATTTGCATACAATGCTTTTCAAAAGCGAATGGTAGCTTTGCATGATACATTGATTATTTATCTCTGGGACAAATTCATACACTACCATTTGTTCTGAATATGCTGAATCTTATATATTTGGGACTCTTAGCCCCGGTCACACTGCAACGATATCGTATAGCGCACCGATACGATTTTTTCGAGTGTTATATCAGCCTGTATGAACCTCATTACCGCAATCCTTGGTAGTCGGCCTAAAATCAAGAAATCGTGTAGCAATCGGATAAAAAAATCGTTACAGTGTGATCGGGCCTTAAGGGTGGTTTTGAATTCAGGTAGAAGACGACCGAGCCACTGAAACGTATCGTATAAAGTAAAATGAAACATATCAATAATTTAGGACTATGTAAAATTTAGGTGAACAATTCATTAGTCTTTACCGATGTTACCTACAAGGTATGTCATTATTATGTTACTACATATCTTATTCTGTGACTGATAATGTTTAATGTGGCCAAACAATGTGATTGTGCGTAGTTTCGTCAAATGTCCTAAAATATCACCCTCATGCGGTGGAGCAATAGGTGATAAAGTGGTTTTATTTGCTGTTTGGGGAAATAACATCGATCCCATTGTCAGGTGATACACCTATCAGTATGTTGAATGTTGATGTCAGTATTTTCTATCAATCTGAGCCATGTATTCATACGGTACTGGTATTATACGAGCTATAGGCTAATACAATGTAACCTCGTCAATGTAAAATAGTCAGCATATATTATCGAATTAGCTTGGCTAATCAGCTGTACATCACTAAAAAAGAGAATATAACTTGCACTTCCCACTGATGGATACAAATAAACGAATCAGCACTTTGACCATACCGTGGCGGCATCGAATCAAAACGATGAAGATAACAAGAGAGCGAGTTTGGAACATATTGAAATTGAACAGGATTTGAAGAACGGTATTTACGTCTTTATCAGGTTTCAACACGATTCCGTGATTGGAAAAATATGTTTTCACACTTCCATTGGCCCATTGTGATATTGTGGCTAGTTTATTGATTATCATTTACTTTACTCAATAGCATGCTCTATGACAAAACGGATCTATTCAATTTTTGATGGACGTGTTTATTGGAACATACAAATACATTCCACTGTATATCAACAAAGATAATCCATCACGTGACTGCTGGTCGTCAAAGATACTCACGTTTGTAATGAGTTGATTTCAGCTTCTCAGCCCTGGCAGCTAAAATCAGCATTAAAGACAGCGGTTCGTCTCACAGTTTTCATCGATGACGACATCAAATTTTATTCGTTATTCTGTTCACGAAAAATACATACTAGTTATCGATATTGCTCATTAGAAAAGGGCCTCCCTGAACTTACTGTGGGACTATCTTGCGATCGCAGAATAATTCCCAATAATTTCTCGCCACACTCGTAAAACATGTCAACAATTTCTGGCACACAAGACATTGGAGACTCACGGCCGTCAGCAATGTTGCCATTTCGACGGTATTAGCCGAATGCAATTGTCAGATTTCTCTCGCAAAATCCTACTATTACTATTACTATTACTATCATTATCTGTAGATCCTGCAACAATTACTTGTCATCCTATTACCTTATATATTCCTCTGTCCTGTTATGGCTGTCCTTGAAGAGTCGCTTCAGGAATCCTGCCCTGAGTCTGCTCGTAGAAAGCGATGAATGGTAGTTCTCCACGTCACACGGAGATCTACAATTACACTCCTCATTTGGTAGCAAACCTTCGATTGCTTCCACTGGGGAGAACAAGAACGAACGGCAGGCATATTGTATTAATAAATAAGATTTGTTTGCTTACTCTGGAACTAATAGGAGAGAGCAAGCACACACAGAATGAGAAAGTGAATATTTGATCTGATTTGATTGCTACAGGTACAGGAAGCCACTGGAGGCATCGTGAAACCCTGGCCGTATTGATCGTGGATGAGCACCGGCAATAACTCGCGTTCTCTTTTCGACTAGTGCTCAGATGTTATCGAGGCAGATATGTACAGTTCCAATCCCAACCTGCACCCGGGATCGCTATTCCACGTCCCCATCCGACGGACGACCAAGGAACCCCAGGATCTAACCACTTTCTCAGATCCTGGAGGAGCGGAGGCTTTTTGTGTTTGTATTTTCGAAGTTCAACCACTGTAACTGCGTAGAGCCGACCGTCAGTCGCCACTGTGAGTACAGCCACCCCTGACAAAAACCGTCAAATGGTGAATGTAAGGATGGAACCCGGGATAAACCGGAACCATTGTATTGTCAAGCGTCACTAATTCCGATCGACCACTCTTCCGCTCTTAAATGGAGTTCTAATTGGTAGTGTTTCTTTTTATGACACCAATCATCATTATCAGCATGATTATTATTATTATTATTTCCATCATCAGTATTATCATCATCATCATTGTCATCGTCATCATCATCATCATCATGTCCTATCCAATTTTGTACCACGATAAGGACGGTATCCTGCCAGCTCATCGTTCCCCTGCTGTTAGAACTCCGAATAGATCACAAATTCTACTTTATTTTTAAACATGAGAGTATGTATTTCATTGTAAGTTTGATTTTCGTTAAGATACTGACAGTCACGTGGTAGAACAGTTAGGTGGTTTATTTTCCTTCTCGATGCACCGGAAGGATTTACCTACCGAGTTTGATGTGTGCACATTCGTGCGTCTCCGGTGGATTGCAAACCTTGGCGTTCCCCGGTTGTTCAGGTAGCCTGCAGCCGCAGTATTTCTCGACTATCTTCGTCTCACACTCGATCCGGCACGCCTGTAGAGAGTAGTGGTCAAAGTACTCAATATCCCCATTCTCCTCACAATCTGTATACGGGTAAGGCTCACTGGTGATCTGCAAATAAATGTCGGAGAGTTTGAGATATAATAGTATTTTCCGTTTCTTTCATAGCGCTTTATATCACTGTATTTCAGTTGTTTTTAGCAACCCTTTCGATTCAGCAAAACGCTATGTTACGTCAGCCTGTCCTGACGGAGACTACCCACACTGAAGGCATCAGTTTATAAGCACTCCTGCAGGGTACCTATTCTGCACAAATTGTGCAAGGAGAAGAAATTCCCTGATCACCACCTTGAGAACCTCACAGGCCATTGTGGATTCGGACTCCCAATCAGTTGATTCACCGACTGGACCCATCCAAGGGTGCCAATGCGCAGATGCTCACCCGTCAATTTGCATCAATGTAGTGCACATGAGGATGTGCATGCAGGATTACAGATTTCCAGGTGGTTTTGCAAATCTTGAATCAGTCAATGATAACACTAGTCATGATCATCCACTTCAATATGTGGTAGGATGGGTTTCATCTAGATTGCCCTGAAATTACTAATTGGGCTGAAATTGGCCCCAACGTGACATTTGACCTCGATTCGCGGAACACCCTATAAGCCTATATGTAACAATTGTCCCCAATGATGATGACCAACAGTCGTGATCATCCGATTCAAACTGTCGGAGGAAAAGCATTTTACACACGTCGAATATTTAACATAAGAACAAACAGTTCTGCCAGCGGTATCCAAACATGCAGTGATAGGAGCTGGTTAAAACAGTATCCAGTCTCTGCCCTGACCCGATTTTGATCCTTTATTCAGATGAGAACAATGACAAATGTACCAAGACCAACCTTTTCATGTCTCATCTGGACGAATGTGTGTAGGCCTGGTGCTACAGCAAAGCCCAGTTCCTTGACGTAAGGGGGCTCTGTAGGGCGATGTAACATGATCTTAACCCCGGCATCCATAGCACCCGCATCCAGGTCATTAGTCGGAGTGTATTCAATCTCCTCGATGTCCAGAATAAGCTGTAGACCATTGGCTGGTGAAGAACCCACAAAAATGTGTATTGATGGAGATTCAACCTCCTCCTCCCAATCACTCTGGTAAATTACATGAGACTGCGCAACTGACCAGCCAGCCCACTGAGCCCAGTGCGCATCGTGATCTCGAGGGGGGAAGACGTATGATTACGGCTCTCTCTTCACATTATTGGTCAGCTGGCCGGCGAACGTTGATGCGTGAATAGTGAAGTGTTTGCTGGTCGATAGTTTCTCACACCACGTCGAATCTAGTCACTTTAGTGAATCAATCAGTGGAGTTTATGTCTATATCTTCTTCTTCTCTAATAATCATAACGAATATCTTCGTCATTCAAGAGAATGCAATGAGACGTATGACGCTCCCAACAAATAACCCGAATTTAGGAGACATGGATTGCCGATCAGAGGATTACGCGTTCGACAGTAGGTCATTCGTGGAAATCGGCTTGCTTTACACCCGTTGACCCACCTTGCACTGTGCGTATAGGGGAGGAAAGTGTGGGAAAATGTGAGGAAAGTGAGAGAAAGATGTGCCAAAGGGCAGCCCTGAGATTGTGTCTCTCGTGTCTCATGGTTAGAGTTATACCTGTGAATATTGATGTACTATGAGTACGTTATCATGAAGAGAGTTTGAATCAAGAAAGGGTGTTTTGAAAAATTGTTAATCATTTCAACAGAACGATAACACAACAATTTAACTGTTCTGGACACTGGGTCAGAAGTCAGTTGAGGCCAAACCGAGTCCACCATACACACCTAGCCTTGTGTTGGGACGATTCTCGAACCTTACTTTGTAGGAAACTCCCCTGATCTGTATGTAGAAAGAATACCCGTATAAACACGTACTGAAAAAATCGTCTTGTCCGAATTGTTATCATTTTAGTACATTTTAGTATTTTAGTACAGGAAGAAATAGGTTCGATACACAAGACTAATACACACCCCGACTGCAGACTCAAGTCCTCCGGCTGAGCTAGAATATAATGTCAATATTGAATGCCGAAGGACCTCGCCTAGAGGTTTCTTATAATCGGTAATCAGTTGGTCAGTAATAAGGTGGAGGCAAATTTATGGTTGATTAAAATAAACCAACCCTGGGATGCGTAGTATTGATTTTCAGAAAATAAACATAGCCTTGTCGACTATAATCATAGGGGGATCCATAAATTACTGGAGTAGGATAATTCATTGATATTGGGAGTGCTTGAAGTAAATGAGGAATGAGCATTCCCCCTCGTATGTACGGTATCAACAAATTCATGATGTATGTATGGGGCGGGGGTGAGAAGGTGAATTCAGCGATGAACAATTTCCGAGGGTTACGTTCAGGGGTTGTTTCACAGATTGAGCGATATGCATAATTCAGCGGATAACAATACTACTAACGCGAATCAGAGTAACGTCATTGTTGTAGCAAAGATCAAACATATGTCGTGACATGCAAACTGTTGATCTGATTATGATATCAAGATCGTTATCATCGTATTGTCTTTTCAGAGACCGAACATCCCTAATTTCAACTAGAAAGACATGAAGGAAAACTGACGACTCAACCTAAACGGAATGTACCGTCAGACCTTATGCCTGCGGGGTTCGGTCTTTTATTTACTAGTCATAGTAGTAGATGTATGCTCTATTGCCTGTACAGTGCTTCGTTGAGAGAAAATCATATTAGTTCAAAATATCATGTTTTGTGCTACTCAGGGTTTAGTTCCATGTCCTTTGCGTCTGATTGAACAATCACTGCGTATCTTGCAGCCTATCTTCGACTGCATACAACGCGGCTATTCTCGCTGACGGGATGAAATGACGAACAATGAACGGGACGAAACTATAAACAATACTAAATCAATCAGGAGAATGTTCACGAATCACATCACGATTTAAATGAGAGGTTTCGGGAATATCGTACGATTTTGTCGATATAGTGTGACTATTCAGTCTACTGATTTGTTATCGTTATTGTTATTCTTGATATCACTATAGTGTGACTGTGTCTATTACTCGTCCTACCTGCACCAGCGATGGTCGCATTGTGTGAGCTGAATCCATCAGCATCGATGTATTTGTTGAATGTATAGCAGGCTCCTAGATGTGTCAGAGACAGGACGAAATCATCTTCAACACATTCCACTTCCTTCCACTGACACTGTTAGGAAAAAAGAACACTATGAGTTGAAAATGCTAGATTTTTCAGTTACCACCGCTTGTATCTCAAAAACTAAACAAGAAATGGAGTACCTGGGTCAGTTATTCCTATTTTGCCAGTGGTAATTCGGGGCGGCGAACACAATGGTGCAATTTGTTGTTCCATATCTTGTTCGGTTCTCGAGATGCAGGCGGTGGTGACTGAAAAATATGAACTCATGAATGTCATGAACTCGGGGTATGGCTCATTATATCCGGCGTGCCAAGTTGCATCATTTTATAAACATGTTCAGACGTTTAACACAGTGTATCTATTCTGATTTTAATTTCTGAACACCTTCCATCCGTATTCTCAACATAACTAAGTCAGCTGCTTTGGCTGGGTTGTTCGCATTTCAAAAGCTCATTTGGCATATTTTCCCCATGCTTTCCTCTCTTCAAAATAAAATGAATGAGTGTTCTACAACACTATTTTCCCCTGCTGTTTTGTGGGGAGGTACGGTGGGGGTACATGTCAGCTCTTTCCGTTGTAGGGACTAGATATTGAGAGGTGCCTATGTCTGCGGCGACACAAACTGCGGGGCCTCATTTGGCAAAGTAATAATAATGATAATAATATCACGCACTTTTATAGCGCTCCATAAAGTCACTGAATTGCCTAGAGCACTTTACAAAGTCAGTTTGTCTGACCAAGATCGTAACGCATTTTATTAGTATGTGCTCTTACATGTCATTCTTGGTCAGTCAAAGCGAGAGGCTAACCCGCTAGGATATACAGTAAAGTTGGTCAGGATTCGTACCTTCAATGATATTTTAGAAAATACTGAGTCTTTTGCTGCGTTTATAGAGTATTTTGTCTACCACAACATTGGTCATACTGTTTTTTAGTTTCCGAACTTAGGTTGTGAGACAGCTCAGGATGCCGTATGGAATCATGCGGTCTCTGGATATTGGTGTTTGTCGATCTATGTAGGAGAACCAAATTTCCTTCAGGTCCTTCTAATGTAAGTTTTGCTATAATCTAATGGGGCATGGGACGCTCACTGAAGGGATGAGACTACGACAACATTTTCTGACTTTCTGATATCACATGCTTTTGTGTGTTCAATGACATGAGAGTATATAGGGGATCTGCGGGCATAATATTTAGCATATTGCCCAGTACATGTAATGCGTCTGCCCGAGATGAGGAAATCGGGGCGATATATGGGTGCGACTAGGTGTTTCATGACTGAGCAATATCGAGTGTTTCTTTGACACTACTCAACTATAATGTGATGACAACCCACATGTTTGGAACAATAGCGATTCAGGGCGCTCTGGATGGCATTCTATCTAGTTTCGTTCTTTGTGAAGTTGATCTGAGACAGAGGGATGGGGGTAAACAAAACCTGTCCGTGAGCAAAAAAAACAGTGAGCAAAATAGAAAATTGTTACTAGCTGAAGTCTCAAAGGAAAACTGGAGATACGACCCTGTTAACATGGCGACTCCGTGGACAGTCTCATAAAAGACATTGAGGTGACGTAACTGCTGCTACATGCAGTAGGCCTAGCGTGTACCTGGTTGGTATCCGTGAATCAAACGATCGCCAGATTAGGCTAAAAACGGAAAATAGCACCCTCTTGTGGAGTTTTATGCCTATTTCATAGATATTTCAAACCCTTCACAGGGTCAAACCACCGAATAAGGTTCTAGCATCCTGGATTCTGCTAGAAAGCACCCATAGGTCTTTCAAACGATTCTCAGATGCGAAATAATAGACGCCATTTTGTTTTCAGCGCTAATTTTTTTTTAAATTGCTCTAGGCTGCCAGAGTGCCAACAGCGATTTTCCACATCATAATCATGACAACCAATATCAACAATTGAAAAAACACTATGTGTGACACTTGCAAGGTTCGACTTAAAAACCGCTTTGGCCACCGGACTATTACCGAAAAC
>JAUOBX010523393.1:0-10088 GCA_032360705.1 Eupentacta quinquesemita
TCAAAGTCTACGATGACGTCATCATCGGTCTTAAATGCAATGAGAGACCTCGGCACCCTCGTATTTATCCCCTAATTAGACAACTAAAATAAGACATTTCAGAGGGTATGCAGAGGTAACATATCTCTCTCCACCCATGTTAATATTATTAAAAATAATCAACATTTGTATGGCACTCTACGAAGAACACATCGCCTAACATGAGTGAACTATCTAGCGTTACCGTACAAGTAGGATTCCAAGGAACGTCTGAAACCGTTTATATTAGTAGCCTCACGGATGTGCACAGGGAGCTCATGCGTGGAATCGCATAGGAGAATGCTCGATCTCCAACTCTGCTAGGACATTTGGGAATAGCAAGTCTGGTCACATCCGTGGACGAATGGAGGCTATAACGGCTAGAGGTGGACTCATCAAGGGGGATAAGGAGATTAGAGAGATAATATGGGGCAGCCCTGGAGTTATACACTTAAGAGAATACACTTAAACGTAATTAGGAGGATTTTGTAGCAAATCCTCTGTTTGATCGGTAGCCGATGCAGCTGATCCAGTAATTTCCCACGTGGGCCGATCACGGCCACAACTGAACACCAGGCGGGTAGATTTGTTTTGCAAGCGATGCAAGCGCAGCAAATCAGCTTGACGTGCACCGACAAGAAGATAATTCACATAATCGAGGCGAGAAAATATGACAGCACAGTGACAGGCCTCCTGAGTGATGAACTTACGAATCCTCATGAGATTACGTATGTGGAAGTTAACGACCTCGCATTACTTGTCGATGTGGCCAGTCATGTCTAGATAATTATCCAGAGTGACGCCCAAGTTCATAATGCGAACAGAAGTTCAATACTCGTGGTACCAAGAGTGAGAGTAACATCGAGAACTCTGCGAAGGATGTGCGGTGTACCAAACATAGAGAACTCATATTCGCTATGATTCAGTTCAAGAAGACTCTTACTCATCCAAGCCTTGACCCTGGAGATACAAGTGGTTAATCCGGATAATGCACGCTCACGATCACCCCTGCAGCTAGGATCGAATTCAGTGTATAATTGAATGTCGACAGCATACATAAATTATTGAAACTAACATTGATCTGACGTGTGATGTCGCCCAAGGGTGCGATATACATAATGAAACCACATGGCCCAACAATAGAACCCTGGAGTAGAGAGTAGTTAGGACTGTGTTACTCCGAGAACACCTGATCATGACAACGCTAGTATAGATCGCCCATCAGGATAAGATTTCAACCAAGATTTCACAGTACCACGAATGTGGAAATACGTGTCTAGAATATTGATGAAAATGGCATGATCGACTAGCTGATTCTACTGAAACTTTTTCTGTCGAGGAGATTCATCGTAGGAGGAACAAATAAGTCGTCACAGCTTCACCTCAATAGAGCTAATGCCAATGGACTAGTGTGTCATTCGAGGATCACACCATCGTGGTAATTGATCACCAATGCATCACACCTGAGAAGGCCCCTCGCTCAAGTTGATTTCGACTGAACCGTCCCTAATTTCATTTGACGCAAAAAGAGGGTGATATTTATTCTTCTTCACCTTCTGTTCAAAACGTCACTTCTCATCCCAGTCCTCTAGTGTACCCCAAAGGTACATTCCATCCTCGAGCCGAACAGACGGCTTGTCTCATCGTTCCAAATCCTGTGTTATTCTAGCAGGATCGGCGTAAATGATGGCGTCTTGTGACGTCTGTGGAATCCTTTCGAGCGATTACGAAGGTGTCGGCTGGAGTGGTCTCATTAGCAAAGCTCCTTTAGAAGTGAAATTGATGTGTGTTTGTTTGATTTTTAATCTGATTGAATGAAACATATGCAAAAAACATAATCCTATATGCAAATGTAATATTTCAGAGGCGTGCCGCTTGAGCATATTCAAATCGGGTGGAAACCGTCGTTTGTACTGTGTGTGCACATAAAATAATATATTCGGAAAACAACATGACAAAAATGTATTTGAATCGTTATTCTGGAGGGGTACGACTACTATCTAAGGAATGTAGGCCTACAAGTTACAAGAGTGCACGATTCCTTGTCTCTAATGGAGCTAATCTCTCCGAATAATATATATTGGAGTAGTATTCCATACATGAGCATATATAATGAGAAAAATGACTCGAAAGCGTGTGTACAAGATATGTACACATGAACAGACATGGCTGGGCTTGAAACAACATCAAGCTGAAAACTGATGTCCAGTGGTTAACGGACTCCCACGAACTCCCGCAATATGGAAAGAAGACAACAACCTATTCAATATAAAATCAGGTTGCCATTGTCGACAATTATAATTCTGCTCTGTTCTTCCAAGAACATCCTACGCCTTAGTTATTTACAGTTCAGTGACTCACGATCACAATTAAAATATCCAACAATCAGGGCCCTAAGATTTGTTCTTTGCTTTTGCTGATTGAAGCAGGTGTTATCGGCTATATTTAGTGTTTCTCGTGCTTGTTTTACCGGCCCTGAAATTTACTTAATCTACTTCCTCGGTAATTCTGCAGCGCAATAATAACATCACGCATTGACTGCACGGCTTCAACTCGTCTCCAACTGTATATACTTTTGATCAACTTTTTTCGGGGATTAGAGTACATTCAGTCGAGTAGCTATACGGACTTGCAATAGATTACATAATCAGATGCATATGAAGCATCGACTGATTGACTACAACTCGTCTCCAGCTCGTCACTCTGGATAAACCTACATCTAGGATTAGAGGAGAGTCGGCCGAGCAATGGGGACTTATGTTCTAAAGATTGCGAAATCGAACGCACTAAAATCACTGGACACTCTTCGAAATACTTGCTTGACTCGACGTTGGACACATTCTTCACATACATATGATGTTTGGAATTTGGACGCAGTTTTGTATTTCATCTCTAAAAATGTTGGCGATGTGGGGGGGCACAAAAGTAAATATACGGTGAACTTACAACAACCGCCGCATGCATTTTGAGAAATACATTTCACAATGAACACATCATCCGTCTATGGCTCCACGAATTAAATGAATTGAGCAAATGGCAAAGGTGATTCCTTTACATGTAATTTTCCAAGTACAAACTATTTATTATCTTGCCCACAAAATGCAAAGATCACACCATCGTGGTAATTGATCGGCAATTCATTACACCCAAGGAGGCCCCTCGCTCGAACTGATCTCAAACCGATCCTTATTCAAATTGACGTAACGAGAGTGATATTTCTCCTTCTTCTTCACATTTTGTTCAATAGATAACTCTCCATCTCGTCCTATCACATATATCAAGTGCGCCCATCTCTCTCACATCCTTCTATGTACCCCACAGATGTATTTCATCCTCGAGCCGAACAAACAGCTTGTTTCATCGTTCTAGATCATCGATCGATGCGCTGCGCTGATGGCATCTTGTGACGTCTGTAAAATCCTTTCGCGCGTTTACGACAGTAGCGGCTGGAGTGATCTCATAAGCAGAGTTCCTTTAAAATTGAGGGTAATGAAACAAGTGTATTCAATGGTGTGGCAATGGATAATACATGGACCTATTAATCGAGTCATCCTGCATGTATACGATATTCCTAAAGGCGTGTTAACATGTGATGTTTGAGCATCTTCAAATTGGGTGCAAATCGTCAGTTGTATTGTATATGCACTTCTGCACCTAGTGAGCAAAACGACAACATTATATTCGAATCAGCTATCCGAAATTACAACTGTATCGAATAACGGAGCAGGTTATTAATTCGACTAAATAGGATACGGCGTTGTCCGGTAACATTGTTTTCTGGTCGAAACGTGGAATACCAAAATAGAACTGTTTTACAGAGATTTTATTCTATACAGAAATAACTTCACAGACCACTATCAGTTTCACGACACACTATTCTGATATTGCAGTATTGGAGCGACAACTACTATCCAGCAAACTCTCAGATGGTCGCTTCTTCCCTCAGCCTATGAACGACATGGCATCGAATTATTGATTTTGTCAGGTAATTTCAGCTTAGCAGGCAGGTGCGAGGAAGTGTTATGAGCTGGACACTTCCACATAATGAGTGCAAGGCATGAATCACGTATCAGTGACGCGTGTCCTCACTCTAAATTGTCACCACTGACAAATTGGTTAAGGCAAGGGAAGGTCAAAAGGTTCGCTAGGCACTATTTATTCTTATAGAACAGTAGTATAGATACCTTAGGAGATCTATGGTAACTTGTGAAGGGTCATTACAGTCATGACAGTGTGGTTATCGATGTCGCGAATGAGATTCTGAATGATGTGTTTGGCAATTAAATACATTTTGGAACACTTATTTCCCACTAAATTCTGAACCCGTTTTTGGATTAACCGACACATTTTGAACAAAGTTATTTGTCTAATTCCTGAACATCTTTTTTCCATAAGGCCAGCGTGTTTGACCGAAGTCGGTCGGGAGGATTATATCATTCAACTTGAACTTTCCTGTTAATATGACAAATATGTATATAGGCTTATATCAATCTGTATCAACGTGGAATAACACTCAATGTATTACCATTCTAGGCCTAAATTACGCTGCAAGCTCTCTCATCAGATCATTTGCATTAAGTCTTCACGAACCATCAGTGGTTTATTGAGAGGCATATGGGCCCGTCCAGGTGAGAGAAAATCGAAATATATTGGGGATCATGCATTCGATCTTGTTAATTTCTATCTAGAACACGTTTCGGCAGAAGAAAATACCATACGTCGCTCAGACCTATAGTAGAGCTCCTCTGATACGTTTTACTGTAACAAGGGCATTTGACAGCTTCCAGGTTTCACAATTATTTATTCAACCCACTAATACCTCAACTGTTCATAGTATCCAAAACAGCCTAATTAAACCTTGCAGACGTCTATTATTGGTATACAAATTGAGGGATTTTGCAACCCGTCATGGGCCACCTCATCCACTAATAACAAAATAACACACTGTGACGCTTGACATGTCATGGTCTTCAGTACAAATGACAGCTTTATTTAACTGGCAATTAGCTGAAGACTACTATGCAGGCCCGTGTTACTATCTTGGGTGAAGCCGTACTATCGCTGGCACGGAGCGAACAAAAGCTGTAACAAAATGCATTTCAGATCGCTGGAAATGACTTTTGCGGGTCTCAAAACTGGTTTCAAAGTTGTTTGGAAAAACTAGTTTTTACTGGCTAATGACATGATTGTGTTAATAACTCAGTTATATCAGTACGAATACTGTAAGTTCAGTCCTGCGCATAACTCCTATATGATGACCGAGGTTTACAGATTGGAGAAAAGTCAGTCAATAATAACGGTCATGAAGACTACCGCGATGATGCGCAATCGGCCGGGAAACATGTTCTGATAAGTATAAGCCACACAAAGATTCGGACCGGAAATATAGTTCCGGGTAAAAAACCAAGGTATGAACCAGGACTGTTGTTTGCGCAGTCTGAGTGAGAGTAACTTCCATTTGTACTTGTACAAACACTAATGCGCGCGCGCGCGAGAATTTTGCATTATTTGACGAATTATATGGCCTATGTTATTGAGTCGTGCCCATCTGAGCAATTGCCCAAACACTTGAAGATGTGTTTGCGGCAGACGCATGTACAATTTTGCTTCATTCTATGTTAGTTATGGAATCGAGAGGTGCGGAAAATACCGACAAGTTTTCCATGCTTTTCCGGTCTTTGGAACGTGAATACAAAATCTCGACTACTATTGCCCGATCCTATATGTCAGTGTTACCTTCCGTGATTCTTCTTCTTTTTCGGCCCACTAAGTAGGCTAGGCCATACCTACTTGGGTCATGGGAGAATGATCGATGATATTTCGGAGAGGGGACCTAGACGACGCTTCGAACTGTCGAAGTTGTAGTAGCATTTGTTCTTGTGTTACTGATAGCCCAATTGGTTGATCCCAAGTGAAAATACGAACAAGAGGGCAATCCACAGAGTTGCATATCTCATCGAAAGACATTGGTCAAAGTCAGTCTGCCTCTCTCTTTAAGATTCCAAAGTGTAGTTTAACAATGAAACCTGAAAAAACACAACTGACAATGTGGAGTGATATCTGCCCTGTGTGCTGGGAAGGGTTTCCCATTTGAGAACCACATAGAACTTCACAATTCAACGTTTACCATGTTTAAAATATTCTCAGACATTGCTGATGAAGTTATCTATACTAACATCATTAGCCCAATTTGGAATCGGTCTAGTATTTTCTCCTGTTGACTTGATAAATAGATATACAGATAGGCAGATAGACAGTTAGCTATGGATAGACTGAGAGATAGGCAAATATATGTATGTATATGTGCAGATAGATATATATATATATATATATATGGGCCTATAGATAGATAGATAGATAGATAGATAGATAGATAGATAGATAGATTGATATATTATGGTGTTTCTTCGTAATCACACAAGCGCGGCGTGTGGCACGATATCGTGTGGTGTAGAACCTAATTTGATTCAATTCATGTTTCGATATTTTGAGCATCTTTGAGCATCCTCACAGCCGATTATGACTGTCTGTTGAATATTTGAGCTTATACTGCGTGTCTGTAGTATTTTATTTCATTACACTCAGTGTTCAGACATAACATTCCGGTATTCAAATTATTTAAAACAATGGTGGTGACTAGCGTTCGAACTTGATGTGTTCAACGAATGCAACATGCATATATGTTGATGCCTGAAGGATACAATACTGTACTGAGATCGCCCGTCTGCCCACCAGCCCACCGGCCTCGTGGGAACAGAACCCCAAGCATTTGAATGTTTTTTGACAGAACGGCCGAGAAGGGTAGAGGTGGCGTTGTCGGCTACAAATCGAGGATGGTTCCAGGAGGATTCCAACAATGTGGTGTTAGTTCATATTGTTCCTACACGTGTTCTTCCAACGCGTGTTCCTCCTCATTTGCTCATCAGCCAGCTTAGGTGCCGGTGTCATGGACAATGAATCGGAGATAGCCATATTTACCGGACGAGTTTGTACTCGCCATCACCAAAGTTTGATTTAGTACGTGTCGCATAGTAATTTGTGTTGTACTTCAACATCGAATTTTGGAGGGCAGCATTTGTTAACAGGTAGTTGGACTATGTAATCGTTTGTCAGGTTGTTTACATAGAGATTCACTCATACAGAATTGGGCTGCCAGGTTATTATGTCATGCTCCAAAGCACGGTCATGCTACCGCACTACTATAATAATAATAATAATAATGAAGTTCTTAATATAGCGCCAAATACCAGAGGGCCTCTAGGCGCTTTACAAAGTGAAAAATTAAACAGGCAATAAAAAACTAGAATGGTACATAAGCAGGTAAAAACGAACAAACATGAAACCAACTTAGTGATCAAACAGTTCTTCCCAACTGCAGTCCCCAGTTACGTATTCCCTCAGTTATGCCTGTCACGTTTAACGTCGCTCAACCGCAATTAGGGCCCCATATCATATATTCTAACTGCACGGCTGACATGGGCTTTAGGGAACTCGTGTTTTGCGAGGGATCTAAGTGTGAATAATCATTGCTTATGTAGAGCTATGTAGAGTTTAAAATGCAGAGAGTGGGGCCGATCGGGTGATGCATTTTCGAAGTAGGCCTAAATAGCCTACACATTGAACGTATGCATATAAATATCAATTCTTGACTGTACAAGTACCGTGCAAATAATTTATATTCCCCAATGTTCCTTCTAGCACTGTAAGCATTTACTAGGTCGGTTCGGATATGATCTAAACCAACACCTTACCATGAAACAAACTCTCGCCAGACTCGCCTGCAGACTAGCCAGTGATGTATCTTATATGCTGATGATGGGGCCCATACTACGGACAGTTAGAGGTATACCTTTCCACGTTACAAACTATGCGTCGCAGTGACTTAGGGAACAGCCGGAAGGGAGCTCTTCGTCTCTATAACATAAATAATCGTGACATATTTTGATTTAGTATTGTGTGGTAATCTTTCAAACTGAGCCGTCTTTCCTAATTCTTTATTGAGTAAGCTGACGACCAGATGTAGTGGGATTATGTTGTTAATGGCAAGCTGGCAGATACGTGAACAGCATGGGTTACGTACGTGTTGGACATCGCAGAAATGGGGCTTATCATCACAAACTGCACCAATGAGTGACAAAACCTCGATTTTTTGTACAAAACCACATACAGTACCACATTCTACAAGAATCTACAAGAGCATCGCAACGATCGAACATCTCATAGAGCAGGTTCACTCTACCGGACTCGTAACAACATAAAACACAATTGTACGTTAGTGAACTATTCCAGAAAGTTCAGGCCTAACTGCCTAAAGAGCGTAAACACTATTGGGCAATTTTGAAAATTGTGGTGTATATCATAGCGGGCAGACAAGCTCACGTAAGTTGTGAGTGGAATCGTGTCACAGTTTATAAATGCAGCAAACGTTCAAAGTTGATCATTTCTGCATGTAATACTCACAGGGGGATGTTACCACTATTAATATCCAAACTGAAACGAATCGAACAGAAAGGAAGGAGAACTCACAAAAAAGGAAAGGAAATAGAAGAGTAATCGATGACCATTCAGAGCAGATATGACTGTACACACACATACCCCAAAATTGTGGTTTATGAAAAAACAGCCACCTAACGACAGTAGTCCCTCAGTTATCCTTGGCCAGGAATAATTTTGAAGAATTGGAAAACTACCATGAAACATATTGCTGGGAAGACTGTTTCCATACGATATAGCACGATGGAATTGGCCCTGATATTGTAGAGGGTGAACTCGTGTGGACCTCTGCCCCTTCTGGTAGAGACTCTAACATACAGGGGAATTTCCTTTTATAGCAACCTAATTTGCTCAAGCCACAAATCTCCTTCGTGAAGTAAGTTCCAATTTAGGTTAGCTAACGTGTTAGTCACCTCAGACCCTCTCCGGCCATCGATACAAAACGAGCTACTTTCCTTTGGATGCTCTTAAAGCAGCAATATGCTTTTTATGGTGTGGATCCAGGACAGCACTAGCATATTCGAGGGTAGGCCTCAGAGAGATTTATAGGCTAGGAATTTAACTTCTTTAGGACTGTTACCGAAAGTGCCGAGTATTGATGGACCTCATCGCATGTTCGATATCAGTGCAACTCCTTGGTATAGGTCTGTTGATCATTTCTCGACAATTTGGTAGCTTTCATTGTATATGTATACTGTATCGGCTCCTCAGTATTACCCATGATGAATTTTGAACACTTGTCAATATTAGAAAACATTTGCCAAGTGTCATCCCTCCCTACCAATGTGCTGATACAATTTTGGAGGATATTGTTATCATTTCCGATCCTAATTTCTGTGGACAGCACGCAGTCGTCAGCGAAGAAGTACATGCTGGATCCTATGAACACATTGATCGTACTACTTATAATAAGCATGTACGTTTATGGTTTTCACATTTCCTGCAATGCCCCTCGTGGTATTTTGTAGATGCCCCACTGCGAAACCAAATAGAACCGTACTGGACTTATCTGTTTGTTCCTCAAACCAGTTCCAATGCAACTGAAGGCAGTGAGCGTAGCATATTTTACTTATGTAGCACTGCCAATAAAACCCAGCTAAAATCGACTAGGATGAAAGTATAGTCCAGTTTGGTCCAGGTAAATGTTTTCTAGTTCCTCCATCAAATGATATATTATGCTCGGCGAAATTCCCACCACACTGATACTATATGGTTTACAGGAACGAGTTTTATAAATGAATTGCGATTTACTATATATGCGATCATTGTAGTGGCATTGCTATTAGCCTAAAACATGTATGTACCATATTGTTGATGACCTACGTTCAGCAGTCATCCAGTTCTGGTGAGGACCCTAGTCCTTTTCTGCTTGCTTGTGCAGTTCCACTCCATGTTTTCAGGTTGTGCAGCTCGGTTGTTAAGGCATTGCCTTTATCGTACATGTCATACTAGGAGGGCTAAACGATATTGTTCGATAGTTGTTATGACGCTGTTGAATTGTGTTCATATCGGTATTAATTCATACTGTACACATATTAATGAATGTCCTAGGTTTGTAGCGTGTATTATTGCATCCA
>JAUOBX010523504.1:0-10087 GCA_032360705.1 Eupentacta quinquesemita
CCCCCCCCCCCCCCCCCCCGCCCCCCCCCCCCCCCCCCCCCCCCCCCCCCCCCCCCCCCCCCCCCCCCCCCCCCCCAAACACGACTCCAGTGACCGATGAATGAAAACAGAATACAATTTCTGCACTATTCTTCGGTATTAGGATTTTAACTGTCCCATACTAATCATTGCTCTAAATGTCTAAGGCCCCATAAACTGCAATTCCTAACCAAGAGGGAGATCCATCATTAGGGCAACCTTCCCCAACCTATCCTCCGATGCCCCTCCCCAAACCAGCAGAGATAAACCACTCCGTGCGCCACTAGGTGTTAGTCGGTTCTTGGTATCACTTCTCATAGTTCTGCGCAGGCCAATGATGATGCGATATGCGCTAGGATGTGTGAGATATCGAATCATTGTGAGAGTAGAACCATGGTCCACAAACTCTCTGATTCACGTTCACTTACCGACTCTTGTCTTACAATGGAAGAGACGCAATGGAACGTGCCACGGTAACTGATCTGCCTCATATTCTGTGCTTGTAGTCGTACCTGTTTCGAAGGAAGATTAACAAATCACCTTTGTATATTACATATACCTTCGTTTCCTTTGTTGTGGTGCCAACACAAACATATTGAACAAATTGGTATGGGGTGGTACATGGTATAGGAGCTGTAGCCTGGCTATGCAGTAACACACATTTTTGTTCAAAAATGCCCTCGACTAGAAATAACAATGAAGAATATGAGGCATTCATGAATATGTGAGATATGAATATGTTTGAATTTGTATGCAGATGGATCAGGTAAATGGGGGTCAATATGGACTTTAGGCGAAATGGGACGGGAACAAACGGATATGGGCATGGATAAGATCAATTTCGAGCCGTCTACTTGTGTTAGGTTGGCTTACAAATTACTCTACACACTGACATACTACTCTTATGTGTCCTGACTCAACAAGACAAATCTGGTTATCATCGAGTCACATATCGAAAATGTTAAATGAGGTCAATAGGTCATATGAGGTCAAATGAGGTCACCAGATACAGTTAACACAAATAAACAATTGGATTATTCAAGTGTTGACAATATGTAAATGTCAATATGTATTACCGGTAAGATATTTTGTATAACAGTTCAGTGTTCGTGCTGCCTTGACCGTTCCACATGCAGATTGAAATGGTCAAATGTGATCAGTGTAGGTCACTGGATGCAGTTTACTCAGACAAACAAAATTGTCCATTAGGCCGTTCCGACAAGGTTTCGTTGTCAAGATACTTTGTATAGTCCTACTGTGACGTTGAATAACCTCCATATAGCACCAAAAACAATAGGGCTCATCCTCATCACATATATGCAACCATCACACCGAATATGATCTTCATACATGTTTCCGGTCTCGCGATACCGTGCTCACAAGCTCTTCAGTTTATCCGCTCTACTGACCTTGAATGACCTTGGATCAACGCTAAAAACAACAAAGATTTACCTGACTACATCAGATTCGAGCCTGGTACGTGTTTCGCTCGTTAGGTGAATAAGGTGTCATATACATAGTCATACATACATACATGCTTACATACATTACACACACATATATGCACGCCTGCGTGACTGCATAGATTTATTTTGTCTTTGGCAAGGAATCAAAAGTTATTGGCCAGATAATTGCTCATACATTTTGGAATGCAGTCAAGCCGGTTTTCCAGGAAACACGCCACTTTGGTAGCATGCCAAATATGATCATCATGTATCCATCTTGCGAAACGAATTTCATACGGAGGGAGAGACCCAACCATGTCGTAATGTTTGAGTCTATTGTCTCACTCCACAAATGGGAGTGTGCCAGTAAGATGCTCAAGTGAGGTGTGTTTTGAATAACTCTTTAGTATTGTATACAAATAAACGATGTACCGTGTATATTGTTAGAGCGAAGAATTAGGAGAGATCAGAGTTAGCGTAAACACATTATTTAACCAGTGCAGATGCGGGGTGCGGACCGTGCGGTATATATTGTTCAAATCGCAGTTTTGCGAAATAAAACATTTCTGAAAAGAAAAAAGTGTCTGATAAGGCGGAGAGGCAATGAATATGTAACAGCTCATGCATATCAGTGTGAACCGCCTTTATGAGTTATGCGCAGACATATCATACCTGTGCACGCACGTGCTCAATTGTACAAAAGCTACCCCATCGCCTGAGCGCGTCCCCCTGCGTTCACTATCATGTGACCACCGGTGGCGTCTCTTTCGCGTTGGCTAACTTTCGGGCACCTATTAGGCCTGTTCACGGTTGCATGATACGTGGTAAGCTAATGATCTATGTCGAAGGTCACTAGAGACCATAGTGTATATATAAGTGATGGATATATCCCTCATTTGGAGGTAGGGCAATCTGTCGAGCTCCCCTTGAGACAATTATAGATCCTTTCACCACAAAGCATCACTAATATTCGCCCCTCCCCCTCCCCCACCACACTTGAGGGCAATAACATAGTCGAAGATTGGGTGAATCGACATAATTTCCAACGAGGATAATCATAAATGGCAGTTTAAAAATACTCCGTTACGATAAGTCATCGTGTAGAACTGTGTCTATTCCCGAACGTGTTATTAGGTTCAGCCGCTGTGAGCATGCGCATTGATAACCGTGAACTGGCTCATTCGCTCATTGTGGCCTGAGGTCACGGGTCAACACACTGTGTGAAGACTGTGCACTAGAGTCAGGAAACAGGGTTACAGGGCATGCGAGATTTGCGCATTTGGTTTAGAAAGGGTCAATGAACAAAGTTGTTCGTTGGTGTCTCGTGAGTTGGCAATGATAATCTTACCTTTATCGTGTCTAGAGGATGACCAAGAGCCACCTGGGCTAAACCTGTGGGACGATAAGAAAAAAGTTCGAAATTTAGATTTGCGTTTTACCTCTTCAGAAATATGCTATTTGATTTTATTTTATTCGAATGACTTGATTGATTCGGATGATACGCGGCTAGGAATCCACTGAAGGCTCACGACATACACGGGCACGTGGCCTAGCATTTATAATAGTAGATAATACAAACGAACAGGAGTGAAACCATGTGATGTAGCCTACCATGTACTGCCTAATTTAGTGCATTTGTAAATAGCAGGGGAAAAGTTAACAGTAAATGTTTGGAACTCCAAACTTGATGAAGTCAGGTTATCCACATTACCGTTGAAATACCGGTAGGTCCCATGGTGACCGTTAGCGTATATTCTGCAACAGTGCAGGAACCCGGCACTGTTGCATACCAATGATCAGCCCCGCTACCGATTGGCTACTCTTCCGCTCTATTATATTGTAATGTATGCTGGATTATTTTGGCCTATGAACTACATCGCATTGTAGGATTTGTAGCATTACATGATCTAGTTGGAAACTTATCAATTTATTGAAGATGGAAAGTTGAAATCGAGGCCAGCGACGAAAGTTGCCTTGTTGGGATTCCCCTGTATAAGACCCGGATCTCATGACCGGAAAGTTCAAGGATGATACCAGATCATGAAATAGCATATTGTGGTTATATATTGTATCCGGTAATTCGCTGTTCTATAGGCACATGTACTCTTCCAATGTACTCTTCCCATCAAATTGCGGGAAAAGTCGCAGTGGCGTGCAACACACCAAATGGATATGCCCAACAGAAGAGATATACCCTTCGTTCGATTCATATACCAGCATGTTTATATATGTCAGGGAGCCACTGAATGTTGAACAAAGAACCTCGGCCGTGTTGATCGCGGATACGTACTGGCGATAACAAACCTCCTCTTCCACACTAGTAGATGGTGAAATCGAGGCAGGAGTGTGTAACCAAAACAATCCCGAATTGGAGTGAACCATGCGTGACTCTCTTTTACGTCGAGTATGCGGGTTGAGCAGTTCCCGTCATTAAACTATGCTAAGTAGTAGGCAATGCTTCCATTCATAGAGGTGGAACGAAGTTGAGAATCAATTCGACAAACGCTGCATGCATGGTTTCTGCCAGACGAGAATACACTGGTTGATAGAATGGAGACTTCATATGTTTAACCTATGCCAGTTCGTGTGAATACCTAAGCGTTGGACGGGTTTGTATTATAGGTATGCCTATCCCAAACAATCATTTTGCTATTTGGTATACGGATGCGAATGCTGAATGAGTTTGAAAGTCTCATCATCTGATCATGGCGAATACTGGTATTTGTCATACTGGATCTGCCTTGTTCAGTTGTTTGAATGGCTTGAAGGTGTAACGGCTCCAATCTGGAATCGCTCTTGGTGGAAAAAGAACAATTAGAAGCACATCTATCAGTAACCATTCACTAACGATAGTCTGGATTGGCGATTGTTCCGCTCAAAAAAGTATGGTACTGGAAGTGCTAAAAGGTTGTTAACCGAATCGTGGTAAGTCGAGAGTCACGCCTCCCCTCCCGCAATGCAGGTAACCCAAGCTGTTGAAGAAGATGTGACACACTGGCCGATCGTTGATGGGCCTTAGAGCCTACAGAACAAGCGAGCAGCGTCCTTGGAGGTGAATAGTATCACTTCAGCGAGTATCCCCTACATGTGTTCCCTGCTCGAAGAGTGCGTACGCTACCGCATCTGGGTATCGGTTAGGAGCAGGTCTAACACTGGTGAGGTCACACTGTGTGAATCACTGGGGGTTGATATATCAGTATACGTGGCCGCGTGGGTTGGCGCGAGGTTTGCAGTAGCTAACAAGATAACCGTTGACGGGTAAACCGACCACATGTAATATCCCCTCAATCGAGCGATTAGTGCAAGACCAATTATGCCAATTTGACATTGAGTGATCTTGGAATGACCTTCATGTTTTCCGGCAACAACTATAGTCCATATCCATCAAGTTTCGTTCAAATCCGACTGAGTTTGGACAATCACAAAATTTCACACATTTTACCTCTGACGACCTTGAAATGACCGCCATGTTTTTCGGGACCAACTGTGGACCACCTCCACCAAGTAGCGTGTAAATCAGACAAACTTGATATTTTCGTATAAAAAGTACGAAACAAGAGGCCAGTATTCACGCAGCAATGCCTTACTTTCAAGCAAATCCAAGATTTCTCTGGGGCGGACATATCAATCTGACGAAGCGTTAGAGAGTTATCGCGCTAACGCAAAAATCCTCCGGCGACGTACGCAGGGGCGGACGTGGTGGACACGTCGGACGCGGCGGCGAAGGCGGCGGACACGGCGAAGACAAACTCATTATATTGGTGATATAAATATGTCACTCGAGCAGACAGGGAATTCGGAGATCAACGATGATAGAGATAGTGTTGTAGTGAATTGAAAACTGCATGTATTCAGGTGTCTAAACCAGGTCTCCACTCGATATTCCTATGCCGTTAATACTAACAAATATAGAGAAAGTATGACTGTGCAATGATATGTGACGAGTATATCCTTGCATATAGTAGGCCTATGAATATTGTCCTCGAATAACTTGACGGTAGTAAACAGCTGTGCAATGAAATTCTGATCCTAACTACTAGACTTTATGTTATTGGCACCTAAAATATTAATATTGCTTTAGAAGCGTCACGTTGCTACCGTGGAATTGCCCGGCGTGCATTCATGGGTCTAACTCTAAACCATGCTAGGTATTCCTGAGTTTTTGTCCGACTGACACACTAGATATGTACATGCGCTAAACCTAAAACCGCGCCCACGCCCCTGCCGTAATTATGAATATTGACTTCTGATGATCGGGAAAATGCCATGTCAATTTGACCTCTGATGACCTTGACTCGGCAGTCAAGTTGTTCAGGACCAACAATAGTCCTCAGTTTCGTTCCTCAAGTTGACCTCAGTGATAACCTTGAAATCATACCGTCATATTTTCGAGCCATCCATCAAGCGTCGTTTAAACCAGACACACTTGATGATTACGCTTAAAACCTGCAAAATATGTGACATCAGTCTTGCAGTAACGTCGTCTTTTGGACATACTCGATATTTCACTAGGGCGGACATGTGTTTCAAATTATTCGGACGAGGCATTAGCGAGTGGTTGCGCTAAGGCCTAATGTTTCCGGCAGCGACGGCGGATACACACTCAAAGCCCTAATAATTCCTGACATGATAAGTTTTCGTTCTACGACATTACTAGGGTTCCTGATGTTCTCGTTCTGGAGAAAGTAACTTTTTTTTTACTGTTTTACCAGTATAGGTCTACTGGTGCTCGTTATTTTGGAACGCTTGAGGTGAGAAAATTCAATATTTGCTATATAATTTGTGATGCTAGACACTCTTGAGTATTGCGGAATACATATTTCAGAGGCCCGTCTCTTAATGTAGATAGTTACAACATACTAATGTCCTACAAGACACAAATAGTGCACTTTCGTGGAACAGTCCTATACACTGTAATATACAATTATTGCACACGTTCTCCACATTTCCGTCCGATGTACAACGAAATATTGTATAAAGGTACATTATCAGCCTGGTTATGTATACTCCTTTAAATTGCCTACTTAGCAACTCAGTTCAATATACTCCGAGGACTCAGTTTAATATACTTATGAATGTGCAATGTACGTCGTCAAATTGGCTGCCTTGTTACCGAACATATGGCAAACAGTGACGGTAATTACTAGGGGCCTATCCGTCCTTCAGCTGCGAGGAAGGTCCTGTGTCCGGGACGAGGCTTGGACAATTATCAACCATGCGAATCGTAGTTGAGGTAATACAGGCCGAGGAATGTCAGCTATGCCTGTTATCCGATGACCATGGACGTGTGTACTGTGCACCAGACCAGCGACACCGGGTCTGTGTTGTTCATAATATAGGGTGGGTTGGTCGATAATTAACGGAAAGGATAGACCTATCGGTTGATCGAACAACGGAAAACACACGAACAATAGAACAAATGAAATACCAAACGAACAGAACAACAGTGTAGTGTTTACTCATGCTCGTATCTGACCAATGGCTACTCTAGATAGTAGGCCTATTGTATCGCTATCGGCATTGAGTGGAACGTTGTAATGAACAGCGCTAAATAAAAAATACACTCCGCACTCCCTAATCAGTGAATTAATCATTTGAAACTTGTTTTTTTTTCCCAAAAAATCAATGTATTCCATTCGATAGTTTCCAGTTGTTTAGCTCTCAGTTAAATTTATTCCAGTCCATCCGATTTAGTCAAATTAGGGTGACCAGTTAATTTCCGTTGAATAAAGTTGCTGAGCCGTTGACCCACAATCCTTGGGTCTGGTTGGAATAGGACTCTACACTGAGCTACTTCAAGACTGTTTTAGTTTAGCTTAGTTCAGTGGGCTCATGATCTTATCAGGTCCAGATGCATTCGGTGTGATATTTGCAACAGGATTTGAGTCACCGTTATCAATAACCTATTATGACGAAGACATGATAACATGGTATAATATATTCCATACATACCACCAATCCATCCTGCTTCAAATTCTTCCGCCATCAGGATATAGGACGGAATCCTTCTACATAGACATAGCTAACGTGTGTGGTATTCCGAGGGTCACGGTGAACAGTTCCTGAACTTCCTCGGTTGGACAAAATATAGTCGTTGTTTAAACGGGTGTGCTGGTACAGCAATCGTAAAGCACGAACATTTGGCACGGAACTACTTATCGAGAAATGTCAACCCTTTTCAATTACCTCCTTCACAATTGTGGTAAATAAACAGAAGTAAAAAGTGTCGGCCTTACACAAGCAGCCTCGCGTACCACTTGAACTCGGCAGCAACGCAGTAAGCTCATATGTGGTACTTTCGGTGTGATACGGGTGATACCCTCTCCTTTACCAATATAAGATAGCTATATGGATATAGCCTAACTCCCACTTGCTGCCCGAAATGTTCGGTTCATTGTTCACTTGATGATGATAACCGCAATTCGTGGTGAAAACTTATGAAAGAAATACAGTTATCAGTCCGGTACAATATGTATGATGTCATCGAAGGCTATAATTTCGACTCGTGTGGCCCCCTATACCAGCACTATGTAACGACTCACGTAACAGCTCCCTAATCACTGGATATGGACACATATTTTAACAGTGGACATTGATATTTTGGCACTGGGCCTAAAGCAATTAAGGAGCATTATGTAGGCCTAATCGATAGTTGTTTATGTTCGTCAGTGTGAACTGTTTATCGGGACTTACTTTGATATTCTGACCTTGTGACTTACTAGGGTTATGTTTGGTGATAACTAGATTTGTCTCATCAAACAATCCTCGCATTGAATGATCACACGACCCTACTGTGATACTCATGCTACAGCATCCACATGCTATCCTACATTATAATCATTTGTAAAAAGTCGAGGAAACCACAGTGAGTATACAAATTAGTAACAACATATGATTGCACACGTTCCCCACATTTCCGTCTGATGTACAAAGGAATATTGTACAAACAGACAAAGGTACATTATCCGCCTGGTTATGTATACTTGAGCCTGCGGTGCTCCTTCGAATTGTCTACTTAGCAACTCAGTTCAATATACTCCGAGGGCTCAGTCTAATATACTTGTGAATGTGCATGTAGAAAGTGTCTCTAGGGTAGGAACTTTATTATATTACGTCGTCTAATTGGCTGCCTTGTTACCTAACATATGGCAAACAGTGATGATAATTACTAGGGGCCTATCCGTCTTTCAGCTGCGAGGAATGTCCTGTGTCCGGGACGAAGCTTGGACAATTATCAACCATGCAAAGCGTAGTTGAGGTAATACAGGCCGAGGAATGTCGGCTATGCCTGCTATCCGATGACCATGGACGTGTGTACTGTGCACCAGACCAGCGACACCGGGTCTGTGTTGATCATAATATAGGGTAGGTTTGTCGATAACGAAAAAGATAGGTCTATTATCTGTTGAACAAACAAACAAACAACGGAAAACACACAAACAATCGATCGAATGAAATACGGAACAAACAGAGCTACAATGCAGTGTTTATCCAGTAGCATACGCAGAAATTTGTCATGGGGGGGGTCTTAAAATTTGGAATAATAGCTTCCACCCTCCTCCTGGGCGAAAAATGCCTCCTGAAGGCCTCTAAATGCAAAATGATGCAATGTGCAATTTTGTTTTTCAAAATCTTGGGTTATGGGGAGGGGGGTTGAACCCCACACACCCCGTGAGTACGCCCCTTCTCGTATCTGACCGATGGCTGATCTAGATAGTGGGCCTATTGTATCGCAATCGAGTGAAACGTTGTAAAGATCAGCGCTGAATAGAATAAAAATATCGCAGCTAAAAATACACTCCGAACTCCCACATCATTGTATTAATTATTTGTAACTTGCTTCTTCGTTATATTTTTTTATATATAGTATTCCATTCGATAGTTTCCAGTTGCTTAGCTCTCAGTTCAATTTATTCCAGTCGATCCGATTTGGTCAAATTATTTGAATTATTGAAGGGGTCCAGTTATGATTTCCGTTGTATGAAGTCGGTGAGCCGCTGACCCACAATCCTTGGGTCTGGTTGGAATAAAACTCTACACTGAGCTACTTCAAGACTGTTTTAGTCAATTCTTAAAAGAACAACTAGCCTAGTTCAGTGGGCTCATGATCCTGTCAGGTCCAGATGCATATACTGGGTGATATTTTCAACAGGATTTTGAGTCACTGTTATCGATAACCTATTAGACAAGATGTTATTATATTATTATACATACCACCAATCCATCCGGCTTCAAATTCTTCCGCCATCAGGCCTAGAACGAAATCTCACTACATAGACATAGCTACCGTTCGTGGTATTCCAAGGGTCACGGTGAACAGTTTCTGAACTTCCTCGGTTGAACAAAATATAGTCGTTGTTTAAAACGCCGCGGGCTGGCACAGCAATCGTAACGGCATGAACATTTGGCATGGAACTTACTTATCGAGAAATGTCAACCCTTTTTAAGAACCTCCTTCACAATTGTGGTGAATAGACAGAAGTAAAAAGTGTCGGCCTTACACAAGCAACCTCGCGTACCACTTGGACTCGGCAGCAACGTAGTAACCTCAAATGTGGTACTTTCGGTGTGATACGTGTGATACCCTCTCCTTTACCAATATGAGATATCTACATGGATATAGC